>PVJC01054520.1:0-10468 GCA_004026665.1 Murina feae | reverse complement strand
CCCTCTGACCCCCCTCACAGTATTCGGTCATTTGCCAAAAATCACGTAGCAGTAATGGCAGGGCTAGGACTAGAACCACAACACAGTTTGCAAAGTATTCTTTTCTGATAGGAGCTCAGGAGCATATCCCAAATCCCATTGCGGTGACTATTCTGGGTCAGTTTACCTAAGCCGGAACTACACTTTCCACCATCATATCCCCTGATTATCTTCCTTTTAGAGTTGCCCCAAAAAAGAAGTTTGTGAGAGATTGGGAAGGGAGAAGCAAAATGGCCACCATTAAAGTTTGAAAATCACCAAGATTAGATGTGAAATACAGATGCTAAGGGGCCATGAGGTTCCTACGTTCACATCATTTCCAGCTCTCCTTCCTTTCTGCTGACCCTGCTGGCCAACAGTGACCTCAGACACAGAGAAAGCAGCCTTCCGGAGACCTCTCCACAGCCCTCCCTGGGGCCCCACGCTAACAACGGGAGCTCCCTGGGTTTACAAGGCTTATTAGCGAATTTTCTCCGATGCTTTAACTCCTCCTTGCAGACTCTCATTCTTCAGTGACTTGTTAGGACCTCAGTTCCTTTATCCTGCTCCACTACACCAAATGTCAGGTCTGAACCCCTCTGCCAGGGGCTGGACATTCTTGGATGCCAGGTGGTAGATGAAGAAGCCATGAGAAGTTGTAGGTACATAAGAGAGTCTTTTTTGTAGAAGCCAGTGGCCATGTAGCCATTGCTAATAAGGAGCCACTAAACAAAATAGTTCTTCAAAGCAAAGTCCAAACAGTAGGTAGCTGCACACCAGCGAGGTAACAATACATCTTTCCCACCCATAGCAGCAGTCTCTGCACCCATAGCAGCAGCCTGCTGGTCAGTAACACATCTTTCCCATAATACAGCCCCACATAACAGCAATCTGCCTTACATAGGAGCAGCAGCCTCTGTACCCACAGCTATTATCTGAGCAGCTGTGCTGGCTGGTCAGTAACAACTTTATATTACTTAGACAAAAGAGGCTTCTTTCCAAAAAGTGACCTCAGTCTTTTGGGTTATGGAAGGGCACACTTGTGCAGTGTATAGCTTGCTGCATCCTTGCTTTGCACCTGCAAATAGCAACTCAACCTTGAGCACTCTGATTAAGATTTCACACTCAGAGTGTCCTTGAACGTCCAGCATATCTGAACAAAGCCTCAACACTCCAAATGATCTTGAGTATCTGACATACTCTCAACTGGTACCCCTACAATGTGGGTCCCAGTACCCTACCATAAGTTTCTTATTCCACAATGCACGCAATGCTTCTGCTTTCCTGACAGGACTCTGACTCACACACCAATTAACATATTAATTGGCATATATTGCATACTTTTTGAGAGATAAAAAAGAGCTTTGCTAAGCTGATGCTTAGAAGATATTCATTATCATGAAAAAAAGCTGTTATGGCATAAATTAGCATAAAGATTTACATATACTGATCAAGCCTGAGTCCTCAAAATACCTTTGTACAGTGGAAGTTTAGTATAATTTAGTGCTGTCTCTCAGAGTATTTTATAAATACACCACACAAAGATTAGAGCTGTTATTATATAAGCATATTGATGTATTTAAATATCTAAGAAACTTTTTAACCCAATATTTTCCTATTGTGGACACAAGTTATTTTCTTTCTTTTTAAAAATGAAATATATTGAGGTGACATTGCTTAATAAGATTATATTGGTTTTAAGTGTACTTTCTTTTTTTTCTTTAAGTGTGGGAGATGATGTATACCTATTAGTACTGGACAGACCAATAACCTACAGCTTATTGGTTTGGGGAAAACATACTTTTTAAAAATATTAAGATTTTAAATTATAATTTAGGGAGAATACTAATTGTATCCTTTGATATAAATAATATGGAAGAATTCTAGTTATTTTAATTGTAAAAGTACTAACAATAAGAAAGGCCTTGAAGGCATTCACACTTCCATAGGTGTATTTTTTAACTGACTCCAAGAACAATGACCCCCATTGGTTGTCTGAATAAATGAAAGAATAAATGAAGAGCATCTCTAACCCACAATCAGTACTGAGCAAGATCATTGCTATTGAAAATGAGCCTGGTTCTCCTTCTTTCTATTATGTGCTGCCAATCCGCACTAAGCCAGGCTGTTTCTGAAAAATGTGGGAATAAATACACCCTTCAATATTTCTTCCACACTGACTGTAAATATAATCTAAGCATAAATCATCAAAAGTAAATACCAGTGAGCACTTTAATCCTTTACAATAAATCAAGGGAATGGAGAGTCTATACCTGATGATGAAGTTTTAGTGTAGGTCAAACCAGCGGTTTGTTGAGGAGGCAGCACTTTAGAGAACAGAGCATTTTGTTAAAGACTCACAATTCCAATATCAGGTAGGAATTGTTTGCACAAATTCTTATCTCTCCTGCGTGTTAAGTGGTGCTGCTGTTCAGTTTGGGGGTATGACTTTTTTTTCAACTTGAACAAGCCAAATCAAATTTTTAAAAGGTTGTTTTTGTTTGTTTGTTGGTTTGTGAATGCTTATTGTCCCAAAGAGCTGAACTAGATGCTATATAGGATAGAAAACTAACTCATAAAAAACATTGAATTATTTCTATCAAATAGGGTAGGTTAGATACATATATCAATAATTTTAGTACAAGGTTGAATCTGGTAAACATCACAGATGAAGTGTAGGTTACGTTCTACCAAAGTTAGGAAAAGGAAAGATTACTTGCAGTGGAGACAGCAGGAAAATCTTCTTGGAGTAAGTGACATTTGAGCCAAGTCTTGAAGCAAAAGGCACACTGAGAATTCTGAAAGATCATTTAACCCAAGTAAGAAAGACAAAGACCTGGGATTAGGAATACCAAATAAAATCCAGGATTCCTAGATACATTTTGATTTCAAATAAACATCCTAAACTTGATATAAGAATGCACAATGTACTATTTAGGTTATATCTATACTAAAAATTGCTTATTTTTATCTGAAATTAAAATTTAACTGAAGTTCCTGTATTTCCAGTTGTTAAATTTGGCAACTCTACCTGGAGAGGAAAGCACAAGGATATACTGGGAAAAGAGTGTGGTTCGGTTGGTGTTATGGGTTGAATTGTGTCCCTCTAAAAGCATGTATTGAAGCCCTTGCCCTCAGAACCTCTTACGGTGACCCAATTTGGAAACAGAGTCCTTATAGGGGTAATCAAGATAAAAATAAGGTGATTAGGATGGTTCTCTAATCCAATGTGACCAATGTCCCTATAAAAAAGGGGAAATTTGTACATGAAGGCAGAAGTGCATAGAGGGATGATGTGAAGATGGAGGCAGAGATCAGAATTATGCTGCCCCAAGCCAAGGAATGTCTGGAGGTACCAGAGTGAAAAAAGGCCAGGTAGAGCCTTCTCCCATGGGTTTCAGAAAGAGAACCGCCTTGCCAACTCCTTGATTTTGGACATCGAGTCTCCAGAACTGTGAGACAATATTTTTTAGTTGATCTAAGCCACTTATCTCTGGTACTTTGTTATGGAAACTAATGCAGTTGGCTACAGCCAGAGAAGTTTCTAAAGAGAAAAAGTAGAAATGTTACAAGCTGAGGCAAAACTATAAAAGGCCAAGAATCTCAGGAAAATATTCTAAACTCGTTCTGTTCCTGTGCATTCCAATGTAAAAGAAAAATAAACTTTATTAATGCTGTTTTCTATAGCCCTGGACATAAGGAAACATAAGCCGTGGCCCAAACATATGTAGCATATAATTTTCTTACATCATCCATTTTATTTTTGTCTGAAAATAAAACAACACAAAAAGATATGTTATTAAGGAAAATGCAAAATATGCACAATATTTTAGGACAGAATAAGACTGGAAAACTCCTAAATTTCAAGTTCTATTTAGACTCTTAAATACTGAGAAATATTTTTTAAATTTAGTTTTTCATCAAAAATACTCTGGTGAAAAAGTTCGAAAAGCATATTTAATTTATGAATGGCTACAGATGTTTTAGAAAAGACACTCAGAAAATTTTAGGTATAAAAATAAAAACAGCACAAAATAATATACCACCAGGCCAACATGGTTCAGTGTTTGAGCATTGACCTATGAACCAGGAGGTCACAGGTCAATTACAGGTCAGGGCATATGCCCAGGTTTTGGGCTCCATCCCCAATGTGGGGTGTGCAGGAGGTAGCCAATCAATGATTCTCATCATTGATGTTTCTAGCTCTCACTCCCTTTCCCTTCCTCTCTGAAATAAATAAAAATATATTTAAAAATAATAATATCTGTAATATACCTCTATATTCAAGGAGTTTGTATTCAAGTTCTGTAAACAAAATACAAAAAAGAAATGTAGAGTTAAATAATTAACAATTCAAGATAATAAAAGAAATCTTAAAGCATTTTATTATAAATTAATTTTTTTTAATCTATGGATATTCTGAAATATTATAGTGATGATTGAAGGCAGCATCAGGAGATATATCTTTTAGCTGGGCCTAGAAAAATGGAGTGGATTTGGAAAGCATTTGTAAATCATTTCATTATTATACTAAATTAAGCTACATGAAAATTTTACTCAATATTTTTTTTAAATGTGAAAGTATCTATGGGAGCTTCAAATAAGAAATTATCTATACTAATAAAAGAGAAACATGCAAATTAGCCATCACTCCGTCACTCTGCTACACCCACAAGCCACACCCACCAGCCAATCAGATGAGTATACAAATTAATCCAACAAAGATGCTGGTTAATTTGCATACATAGGCGCCTAGCAGCCTAGGTCCTGAGAACATCACCACCATGCAGGTCACTCTAAGGTAGACTCTCTATGGGCCTGAGCAGCTTAAGAAGGGCCTGAACCAGGGGCCTCCTGGGCAGGGCCAAGGGGGCCTCTACCCAGGCCTAAAGCCTGGGCCAGAGGCTTTAGGCCTGGGCAGAGGCTGAGCCAGCAATTGGTGTGAACTATAGAGGAAAAACCTTTTCTTACTGCTCATTGGCTAAGCTCCCTGTATGACGCTGGTAATATTCTTAGTAACTTGGGTAATAAGAATCCCAAAAGGTGATCTAGGGATTTTCCAACACACTCCTGGAGAAAAAAATGAAGGTCCGCTGCTGGCAGGCTAAGAAATATCATATCCTGCCCTAGCTGGTTTTGCTCAGTGGATAATGCCTCAGCCTGCTGACTGCAGGGCTGGGTTCAATTCTGACCAAGGGCATGCACCTAGGTGCAGGCTCCTACCTGGCTGGGGCCCAGGTCAGGGCTCATGCAGGAGGCAACCAATCAAAGCGTTCCTCTCACTGTGATGTTTATCTCTGTCTTTCCCCTTCTCTTCCACTGTCTGTAAAAATTAGTGGAAATATATCCTCAGGTGGGGATTTAAAAAAAGAAATAAAGAAAGAAAGAAATGTCATATCCTATGAAAGACACATCTTGAAAATGCCTAAAGAAAATTGTCATTTTTTCATGGTGAAGGGACTGGAGTCCGTGTTGATGAAAACACCTTGGTGGCTGTGGTGACTGGCAGTGGCTGCAGCAGCAGGGTGATGGGGCTGGTGGCTTCCCCTGATTAGCCTGGTCACCTCTCACAAAGGGAGCCAGACTATTGCTTAGGCCCGCTCCCCAAGGGGAGCAGGGAGTGGGCCTAAGCCATCAGTAGGACACCCCCTGAGGGTTCCCAAAATGTGAGAGGGGGCAGGCTGGGCTGAGGGACCCCCCTCCCCAGTGCACGAGTTTCATGCACCGGGCCCCTAGTATTTAATAATGTGCTCATCATTTTGATAATTTTGAAAATGCACTATCACCCAAGAATGATATACAAAGTCATTCATCATATTCTTCGGCTTTGTATTCAAATCACTCTTAGTTATGGGAAGAACATCTCTTAAGAAACAGCTTTTGGAGAGTAATGATGGCAAGTGGTTAAATTAGTGATTTTGCTGAGAAGACTAAGGGTGTTCTAACTCTGGTGTGTGAAATCATCCCGTTTGCACGACACTGGAAAAGTGACACTTGAATGACACTTTACTTCCACCTCTAAAATTGAAAAAATAAATAATACCCAGAGAAGAACTAGTATGTATCTACTGTGACTGGATAGCATTTAATCACAAAGAACTATTTATTTGAAGAATTTGTGTTCTATCTTCTGCTTTCAAAAGTAAGCAACTAAGTTCCATATAGTTACAGATCATGTACTGTATATGCCAAGATAATGTATGATAGAGCTGGTATTTCACATCGAACTTTAGCCTATTCAATAAATGATTACTTTATTATTTTTAAATATATTTTTATTGATTTCAGAGAGGAAAGGGGAAGGAGAGAGAGATAGAAACATCAATAATGAGAGAGAATCATTGATTGGTTCCCTCCTGCATGCCCCAGACTAGGGATCCAGCCTGCAACTCAGGCATGTGCCCTGATCAAGAATGGAACTGTTTTCTCCTGGCTCATAGGTCGATGCTCAACCACTGAGCCACGCTGTCCAGGCAATGATCATTTTATAAAAACAAAATAAATCTGAATTCTGTGACAGTGGTGGCCAATTGTTTGCTATATCCATTTATTTTTCTGAGGAATTCAGTTTGAGCCTGTGGTTGGTTGTAGAGTATGGCACATGAGAAGTAATACAGATCACTTTCAGACACAGTTCAGAAATACTCACACACGTGCTCCATTCCATCATTTCCCTCACAATGACATTGTTGAAAAAAAGGCTTTCAGAGGAGCCTTGCAAACCACATTTGGAAAATGTCAGGCAACAGTGTGGTGATTGCTAGATGTGTGTGGGGGAGGGGCAGGAGGAAGTGGGAGAGACTATAGCAGGGGTAAATGGTGATGGAAGGAGACTTGGGGTGGTAAACATAGTACAGGTACAGATGATGTGTGTGTGGAATTGTGCACCTGAAACCTGTATAATTTTGTTAACCAGTGGCACCCCAATAAATTCAATAAAAAGGGAAAAAAATGTAGTAGAGCCACGGTTTTTCTTAATTGGCCAATCACTACTGTCTTAGTCTACTAGGACTACAGTAACAAAATACCACAGACTGAGTGGTTTCAGTAACAGAAATTTATTTCTCACAGTTCTGGAAGGTGAGAAGATCTAGATCAAGGTGCTAGCAGATTGGGTTCCAGGTGAGGCTGCTATGTGCTTACATGAGGGGACAGGGGAGTACCTTCCTTTTCTTATGAAGTCATTAATCCTATAATGGCAGTTTCACTTTCATTACCTTCAAATTCTATCATGTTGGGGATTATAATTTCAACAAATAAATTTTGGGGAAAAACAATAACAGCTACCCATCTCCAAACCTACAGCCATCATTATCCTGGAATGGAAATTAACCCTTGACTGAAAAACTTTTATTTTATTTGAACTCAGATTTTTTAAAAATCTAATTGCCTTAGCAGTAATGTTCCCTAACTAATACAATCTATTTCACATAATAACTTACAAACTAATTTCTAGGTGGATTAAACAGATAAGTCACACAAATCCAGAAAATGGGAAAGACCATAATGATTATACCTTCTAAAATTCAATCTTTCTGGAGAAAGAAATAACTAACAATATTAAAAAATAATTAATGGCGTGGGTGAAAATATTTGTATCCTATGTAAAAGATTAACTTTGTAAAAGAAGAACTTCAATAAATCAATTTTAAAAAGAGGAAAACTATCCAATAGAAAAATGGGCAAAGAAATAGAAACAGGACAGTCATAGGAAAAGTAATAAGAGGTATTCAAATTGCAAAGAAATTTGAGAAGTGCTAGTAAAAACAAAATGAGAATTTAGAAGTTAAATAAATCCCGGGTAACTGCTTCTAGCCAGCCTCCATGCAAACATCCCTCAGCCCTTCACCCAGCCTGGCCAGGCACTCCAGCAGGACTCCCACCCTGATCCGGGACACCCTTCAGGGCAAACCAGCTGGCTCCCACCCATGCACCAGGCCTCCATCCTATATAATAAAAGGGTAATATGCAAATTGACCCTAACAGCAGAACCACTGGGAATGACTGCTCACTATGACACACACTGATCAACAGGGGGCAGATGCTCAATGCAGGAGCTGCCCCTGGTGGTCAGTGCACTCCTACAGAGAGAGCTCTGCTCAGCCACAAGCTAGGTTGACGGCTGCCAGCACAGCAGTGGTGGCAGGAGCCTCTCCCACCTCCTCAGCAGCACTAAGGATGTCTGACAGCAGCTTAGGCCTGCTCCCCACTGGCAAGTGGACATCCCCCAAGGGCCCCCAGGCTGCCAGAGGGATGTATGGCTGTCAGCTTAGGCCCAATCCCTTGGGGAGTGGGCCTAAGCCATCATGTGGACATCTCCCAAGGGGTCCCAGACTGTGAGAAGGCACAGGCCGGGCTGAGGCACCCCCCTCCCCTGAGTGCACAAATTTTTGTGCACTGGGCCTCTAGTATTATATAAACATTATATTTGCTTTTATTTTTATACTAGGGGCCCGGTGCACAAAAATTTGTGCACTCAGGGGAGGGGGGGGTGGGCCTCAGCCCGGCCTGTGCCTTCTCACAGTCTGGGACCCCTCTGGGGATGTCCACCTGTTGGCGTGCCTGGTCAGCCTGGGTGAGGGGCTGATGGCTGTTTGCAGGCTGGCCAAGCCCCCCAGTGTGGACCCTCACTCCATTGGGGTATAGCCAGCCTGGGTGATGGACTAAGGGGAGTTTTCAGGCTGCCCATAGTCCCTTCAGGTTTTGAGTCCCTACTGGGTTACCTGGCCAGCCTGGGTGACGGGCTGATGGCTGTTTTCAGGCTTTTAGTCTGCCCACAGCTCCCATTGACCCAATGTCCCAGCAAGTCTGAGTGGAAGCAGGTTTCTGGGGTTTATTTATCTTTTATAATTGATACTGTTCTTTTAAGCCAAGGCCTAGGCAGGTAACAAAGCCTCTTGTTGGCTTCAGCTTCGTGGCTTTTATAATTAAAAGAATGTTGCCTTAGTAGACTGCCTAGGCAGGCAGTTTCCTCCATCACTGGTGCAACGGAAGCCTGCTGTTTGCTTCAGCTCCAAGGCTTCTATAATTGCAACAATGTTGCCTGGAGCACAGAGAGGCCCTGCCAGCTGGCTGCAGACAGTTTACTTCTGCTGCAATGGAAGACTGTTTACTCTAGCTCCCTGACAGCTGCCCTGATTGGCTGGTGGGAATGGCTTAGGTGTCCCATAGAAATGGTCAATTTCAATATTACTTTTATTAGATTAGATTTTTAAACCTATATCTGCTTTTATATATGTACTAGAGACCCAGTGCACTAAAGTTGTGCACTCGAGGGGGACTCCCTCAGCCTACCTACACCCTCTTGCAGTCTGGGAGCCCTCAGGGGATGTCCAATTGATGGCTTAGGCTCCTCCCAGCAGTCAGATATCCTTAGTGCTGCCACCAAGGCAAGAGAGGCTTCCACCACCGCTGCTGCTCCCACCACCTTTGAGCCTGGCCCAGCGCTTCTGGCTGGGCAGGGCTCCCCCTATGGGAGTGCACTGACCATCAGGGTGCAGCTCCTGTGTTGAGCATCTTTCTTCTGGTTGTCAGTGCACATCATAATGACCAGTCCTTCACTGTGCAGTCAATTTGCATATTAGCCTTTTATTATATAGGATTATATAGGATGTGCATAAGTTTTTCTCTCTTTTCTGCAACCAGCACAGCTAGAGGGCAGACACAAGTCCTGATTAGGGGCGGCTGGGGATTGAGAAAATGAAAGAAAGAGATAGACAAAGAGACAGAGGGGAAAAGCTGGGGCCGGGTGGAACAGCTGGCCCTCTCATAGAGAGACAGTGATTCAGAACCAGTGCAGCATGTTTATTTTATACCATATTATTTCAGGAACTTTTACAAGAGTTTTAAACAAAAGAAATTATGTGAAATTATGGTTAAAGATCAAGCTGTAATTCTTCATTCTTGAGGCTTCTATGTAGCTGTCACTCCTGGTCGAGCCCAGATAATTGAGTCCATTCATTGCACCTGGCTGAACTTAAATAACAAAACTCAACCCCTGGCATCTGAGCTAAGAATCAGGCTGATAATATACCTACCTCTGGCACAGTATGTTTCCAGGACATGGTTCTGCAAACACCACAGGACTCAGCTAGCAATAATTAAAGAAATGCTCATGTGCCTGCCCAGGTGCTCTCTACATATGTGTGTATACATATCTATCTAATAAAAGAGTAATATGCAAATTAGGCATCACTCTATCACAAATATGGCTGTCACAAGATGGAGACGCCCAAGCACAAGATGGCTGCTCCCATGGACACTAAATGACAGTGCCCATAGCCACAAGGTGGTGCACCCATTCCCGCTCAGCCCCGCCACTGAAGTGGTCAGGCCTGTTAGCCAGGTAGGTGGCTGGGGAGGCAGGGGTCCTGAGGGGTGGAACAGGTAATCAGATGGGTCTGGGGTCCCTGGCCCAGGCCTGCAGTCTTGGCCAGAGGCTGCCAGTGGG
>PVJC01054519.1:0-10478 GCA_004026665.1 Murina feae | reverse complement strand
GCCTGCCATTCCCTGCCAATTAGCCTGAAACCGAACGTCTGGGAGAGACCGTGGCGTCAGGTCCCTGAGCACACTGCGTGTGACAAGTGGAAGGTAAGTGTGTCAGGGACAGGGAGCAGGCCTCAGGCCCCGATCTGCCAGCTCACCTCCTGGGTTATGGTTTCAGGAGGAAGGAGGTGACGCCAGGCACTGGGGAGTTCGTGCCAGCCCTGCCCCCCCCCCCCCCCCCCCGCCCCGCAGGCTCTCTTGTGGGAGAAAGGCTGCTTCTCATTGTATTTTTGTCGTTAATCCTCATGCGAGGATATTTTTCCATTGAGTTTTAGAGTGGGAGGAAAGGGGAGAGACACACAGAGAGAAACATCGATGTGAGAGACAGGAAGAGCTAGTTGGCTGTCTCCCGCACAGCCCCAATCAGGGCTGGGGACCGGCCTGCAACTGGGGTACGTGCCCTGGACCCGAATCGAACTTGGGATCCCTCAGTTTGAGGGCTGACGCGCTGGCCACTGAGCCACACTGGCCAGGGAGAGATCTGCTTCTCTCGACTTGTTTGACTCTGAGGAGACGACATAAATGACCATGAAGTTTCACATCATTCACTTACCTCACCCTCGCTTCACTCCAGAAAGACAAAGCAAGGAAGGCGACGTAAACCACAGCCCTGCGTCCACACAGCCCTTCACCCAAGCCGCCACGCACCACGGCCAGCGTCGCCGCGCGAGATCTTTCACAACTCAAACGAGTCCAAATGGACAAACAAGTGATTTCGCACACAACCCTTGACCCGGTTCAGAGCCCCAGAGGAGAGCGGCACGAAGTGGGGAGATCAGACCCCAAAACAGAGATGGGGGATCTAGGCCTGGCAGGGGAGTGACTGGAGAAACACCCCCGGTCTCAGTGTCCTCATCGGCATCCTTGCTTTTGCCCTCGCAGAGATCATCACGGGCATTATCCTTAATCACTAATGTCAAGTGTTTCCTCTCTCCCCACCGTATTCTTCCGTCTACCCTGTTATCGGGCCAATACACAGGCAGCGTGTCGGCGCCGAGAACGGAATACTTAATGAAGCTGGGACCAAGGGACACGAAATACACGAAACATCAGAAAACACCCACTGTGCCTGTAACGGGCCCCGAGCACGTTGTGACCTGCCACTAGTTACTCAATAGCCACGTTTATGGCGTTGGTGAGGCTACACGGACGCCATGTCATCACGTCTAAGAATACTCCCGTTTAGACTTTGGCTCCCCCCGCGGCATGGGCAGCGAGAGCACACCTGGGACCTGAGGGCAGCAGAGCAGGTGCGGTCTCCCCCCTCGTTCTTCCCTCCCCCCGCCCTCGGGCCACACGCCGCTCTTGTGTTGTCACAAGAGAAATCCATGCTCATGCCCATGAGACCCGAGGTTCCACACTAACTGGTAACCCAGAGCAGTGGCCCCGGGCGGCATGATGCAACCCCACGTAATCCGACCAGGATGCCCAGGGCCCTTCAAAGGCAGCCACAGCTACCCTCAAGCTCGTGGCTGGTCTCGAAAGGCAATGACCCTAAAGGGAGGCAAAAAGCCCGGCCAGTGTGGCTCAGTGGTTGAGCATCGACCTAGAAACCAGGAGGTCAGGGTTCAATTCCTGGCACAGACTTGGGTTGCGGGCTCGATCCAGGAGGCAGCCCATCAATGCTTCTCTCTCATCATTGATGTTTCTCTCTCTCTCCCTCTCCCTTCCTCGCTGAAATCAATTTTTTAAAAAAGTTGTTTGTTTTTTTTTTAAGAAAGGAGGAAGAGACACCAAATGGCTAATCATTTATGTTGGCGTCATCCAGGGGCTCCGCCAGCTCTGCAGTGAGCTCAGAGCCTATCAATGCATACAACAGGACGTGCATTACGGCACGTTACCTCTTCCCCTGCCTCTTTTCCTTTTAATAGCGGGTCTGCACTGGCTTAAAGACTTTCTCTCCATATAGTTGCTGAATCCAGGAGGGAAAAAGAATGGCTCTGAGTTTGCTCCTAGCTCCGAGCTGCACATGCTATGCGAGCAGTGGAAATTCAACATTTATTGGTGCAAACTGTTGCCCATTCATTCGCAGCCACAATCAGAAGGAAAAGCACACCCTCTCTCAATGAGTCTTTGAAGTATGTAGATGTTCAGCATCAGGGAGCAAAGCTTGGGAATGTGTCCTTCTTAATTTCCTACGTTTCTCCTTTACTGGGAAATAGAAATCACGCTCTTGAAATGAGATGGCCTCCTTGATTTCTGTCTGCATCAGGCCCATCTGGTGAAGGACAAAAGGTCAAAGTGTGTTTGAACTTCATGGGGGATCTACGCTTCGGGCATTTCCAAATACTTTTGTTGTCAAGATTATTATCATAGATGAAGATGAGGGAGAAAACAATAAAGATGGTGAATTTTAAAAAAACCACCAACACAACAAATTTTGTTTCCAAGACAAGAAATCAGTGCCCACGGACACAGATTCTAAAGACAAAGCATTATGTTGCAGACACCGGGGTTCAGGGGAACAGCTAACGTCCTCACCTCATAAGGTGCAAAATGTTCAAAAAATTAGAATTCTGATACCCAAGGTCTAGATGCGACTGTTTTCTGTCCGACCGGTTTATGCTCCTGTTAAGGATACACTGCCACCCTCAATTAGTCAGTCTCCCTGTTATGCCTTGGGTAATCCTTCTGGAAATAATTACTGGGAATTTGCAAAATGTCACAGCCTTTTATCTAGTCTTCAAATAGATACACATTCTTCTTTGTTTGGAATAGTCACAGGTACTGCAGCGTAAATTCCAAAAGCTTAAAGCTACAGGGAAAGGAAACATTCCAAAGGGGGAGTAATTACATTGGTGATAGTTAGAGTCCCTGTATTTTCTAGAATATTGCCCAGTAACTCAGAGTATGGTATAAAGGTAACATGGAAGCAAAATGTGCTTTAACATATGAAAAATGTGCCTTAACATATGAAAAATGTGCCTTAACATATGAAAAATATGCCATAACCTATGAAAAATATGCTTTAACATATGAAAAATATGCCTTAACATATGAAAAATTAACATATGGAAGTGTGTGTATCAGAATTAGACATGTAAAATGCATGTGTGCACAGGTGAAAACGAGGTGTGGACACACAAAAAGGGGCATGGCTTCTTTCTAAGGATTACATTCAATTTCTTTGCTATAGTATTCAGTCCTGTTTTAAAAAACAGCAAATGTGAGAACTTAACTAGAACATAAAATGCAAGGCAGAGAGCAGCAGTCGTGGAAATGAACAGCAGCAATGACTCGCCATCTGAGCTGGAGCACAGAGCCCGTTTGTAGACTTCCAACCTTGAGTGTAAGTTAGAGATCAGCTACCACACTAATCTACATTTTTCTGAAATGATTAACGCTTTTTTAAATCGGAGGAGTACCAAACATGAAAATGATTTAGAAACAACACAGAAACATGCTTATTGATAAAGAAAACTATCCAGATAAATTGCGAAGTAGCCTAAGAGCAGCTCACGCCGTCTTGGGAGAGAGGCGAACCCCAGGGTTTGCTGCGTGTTCACTAGACTGTCTTCCCCAAGCACTCGAGCCGAGTTGCTGGAACAAGACTGGACAGGGGAGGTCTGGGAGACCCGGTGGCGAGGGCCACGCCTCCTCGAGGGCACCGCTTCCCTCCTCTGTGGGAGCTCCTGGTCTTTGGGTATAACCCCAGCCTTCTCGGGGCATCACCCTGTGTGTCTATTTGTGTACAACCCCCCCCCACCCCCCGCCCCGTTCTATTCAAGTACCATCGGATTGGATCCATCATCCTAGCCCATCACACCTGCAGCACAACCCTGTTTCTAAATGGACTCGCATTCGGATATCTTGGGGGTTAGGACACCACCACGTGGATGCTGAGAGGACATAACCAGGCCCATCACATTTGCTTACGGAGAGAACATATCAAACATAGCACGTCTGAGCCAAGGAAGCAGAGACCCGGTCTCACCCACCTGGAAGGATTCCTGGGCTTTGATATCTTAAAAGTATATCCACGTGAAGTTTTTCTGGGCTCACACTCGGCGCACTGCTCTGGGGTGGCCTCACCTTCGTGGGGGTCAGCCGCTTTTATGATTTGCAGTTGAGGATGCTAATTTAATATTTTTCAGCACAGGGCATTGATTTTCAGGTCAAGGTCTTTCAAAACAGTGAGTTAAATAAAAATTGGTCTCAGTCTATGAAGTCAAATATCACCGCCAGTCACCGGGGGAGCCTGCTAACGATTTTAGCTCCGTGCACTGGAGTCGGCGGAGGATAAACAGCGGGACTGGGCCTAGGAACCGGGAGGAAGGCATGCATCTAAGTAAGCGTCCCGCCAGCTGAACTTTGCAGAGCTGAAATCTGCTCATGGCTCGGGACGGCTTTGAAAGGTTCCCTGCTATATAAATGCCACCTTGAGCTCTACGTTGGAGATGTAGGTCTCAACTGCTTTACCCTTAAATCCCTGCCTATCTGACGTGCAATGCGTCTCCTTGAGACCCAGGAAATGGGCATGTTGTCTGGGTGGCCCTGGTCGTGGCACTGAGGGCTTGGTCTCTGCAGGCATCTTCCGAACCAGGGCCTTGGGAGAGTGACAGCTGTGCCCCCGCTGCCCAGCTCCAAGTGGACCCCCGCTCAAGTCAGTGTTAATTCTCAACGTGTGTTTGTAAGAGGCATGTGTTCAATGCAAGGTCTCCCAAGGGCACCTTGTGGGCACACAGGGCCTTTCCCTCCTCGGTGCCACGTTCAAAACTCAATAGTGTGGTGAGTCCGCACGGCCATGGCATCCTCAGCCCCACACTGGGCGCCTTATGTGCCGCACCAGCTCAGCCAGGTTCGGTGAGCCTGATGGGGACGGTGAAGGATGGAGAAAGGACAGACAAGAGAAGAAAGGTGGGTCTAGGTGGGACGCTGTCCTCTCTGATGGAGAGCGAGCGACAGTGGCCCCGCCCACAAGCCGTGTCTTTATTTCATAGCAGATTCCACGAGGCAAAGTAAGGGCGTGGCCAAGATGTTTACAACATTCTTGTGGGTTTCGATCCTACTCAGCTACACGCACCTGAACTCTATCGAGCCCACATCCCTCGGGCACGTGGGACCACGTGTTCCGATCATAGTTTCAAGCTCACGACCAAAGCTGTTGGCGATAAGTGTGCTGGGAGGGCTCTGCCCTCCACGCTGGGACTTGCACGTGGCAATGAGAGGACTGTGCTCTCTCATGAGTCCGAGGCTTGAACCCGTCCGAACACTGAAGCTGCTCTCCACACAATAGAACAGCGGCTCTCAACCTGTGGGTTGAACGACCCTTTCACAGGGGTCGCCTAAATACACCCTGCGTATCAGACATTTACATTATGACTCATAACAGAATTACAGTTATGAAGTAGCAGCGGAAATAATTTTATGGTTGGGGGTCACCACAACATGAGGAACTGTACTAAAGGGTTGCGGTGTCAGGAAGGTTGAGAACCACTGCAGTAGAAGGAAGGCCATGGAGGCCCATGTGAAGGCTCCTCTGCGGATGCCAGCGTCCTGGCAACCACAGTCAGTGTCTCCGCGGTGAAGGGAGGGCGTTCACGGACCCTGCCAGCAGGACCTCAGTCCTCGGCGAGGCCAGGGGGCCACCCTTCCCGCGGTGTTCGCTTCCCCGCCACCCTGTGGGCCTGTGTGCGTTTGTGCAAATCCTAGAGAACACACACTTCAGAAGGGTCCGCATTTTCGAAAGAGAAACGCACGGCTGATGGATGTCACAGGGAAGGCACACGGAGCCGGTGGGGTTGACTGTCTCAACACACTGAGGAGCAGCGGTTTCATCGCTAGCTCTGCCCAGTGGCCAGGTGAGTTTCTACTGAGCAAGTGCCAGAGACGTTTTACAGAAATATTACAATCCCGCCTTAAAATTAAACGCCCGTCGCAGTGCAAGTTATTTATCACGTGTTTTTACGAGCTGTGTCTTTTTAAAGTATGATATTTTGTAAAATGCTGTGTGTGCCATGAAGCGAGAATTCTCGTGATCCGCCCGCAATGTGTGTAGAAGGAAACTGTTTTGCAATGAATAATTTCCACTCCTGTTTTAGCAAATCAAGTCACTGGCGAGCGGGATCCATTTAAGCTTAGATCCCTTTCCTCCCACGTGCAAAGCAAGACACTGCAACATTATTTGCTTAGGAGACTACATTTCCTCCGTAAGTGCTGTCTACTTTGACAACTTGGACTTAAAACAAATGCAGATGCTGAAATGAGGCCGCTTGGGTAAGGTGACCAGATTTAAAGCGGTACACCATTGACTGGGGGGGGGGGGTATTTTTTTTCTTAATGTTTTTTTTTCTTTTTTTAATTATTACTTAAAATATTACAAAGAGTAATCAGGACTTTTTTTAAAACCGACGCGGGACAAATTGTTAAAAATCAGGACTGTCCCGCCAAAAGTGGGACGTCTGGTCACCTTACTCTTGGATAGCTGTTGTCCAAGCATGTACATTTCAGCCATGTCATGGGATCTGTCCTTTACATTTGCCATGAGATCCAGGAAAAACTGCAGAAGTAGCAGCTTCCTTTACTTCTCGTGACTCTCAGAATCGTTAAAACTATTGGACCAGAATATTCCTGGTCTCGGGAAGAGAAGTTTTGGGAGAGAACGGGGGCGGAGGGAGAGGGGACTGAGGGAGGCGAGGGGCACAGGAGGCGTCCGGGGCAGTGCTGGGGTTCCAGGCGTGGGTGCCATCAGTCGAAGGGGCGGGTGAGGAAGTACAAGGAGAACGCGCTAAGGTGAGCAGCATGGCCGCCTGGCCTTGTGCTGACCTGATTCTTACTGACGTCCTCGCCTGACCAGCCAGGATGCCTGCTTTAAGACCGTTATTTGAAGAAATGGTTTTTGTTTTGATGAGTCAAACTATTCATCAAGACACATTTTATTTTACGGCTTTTTAACCTCTTCTCTGTTTAAAAAATAAACAGTTTCAGGAGTGATACAACTGAAACATAGATTGGTTTTAAATCTTCCATACAGACCCATGAGTGTTACTCCTAGGTATATGTCTAAACAAAAACTGTCCCCGGATGTTCACAGGACATTATTGATGACAGCCAGCATAGTCAAAACAACCCACATGTCCACTAGCCGATGGATGGACAGATACATGGTGGGACCTCCATACAACGGATTAGCAGTTGGTAATAAAAAAGGACTGGTACACCCTACAACACAGTAAGCCTTGAGAACACGATGCCACGGGAAAGCAGTCAGTCACACACGATCACGCCCTCTGTCATTCCATGTCTGTGAAACATCCACCGAGGCAGAGAGGGGGCGAGTGTCCCCTGGGGGCTCGGAGGGCGGAGGTGAAGGTGCCTGCAGACAGGAGGGGTTTGGCCGGAGACGATGAGCACCATCATCTCACACCGTGTGGGGCTGGGCACACGACGCTGTGAAGAACCCGGAAATGCTGAGCGATGCTGTCAATGCCTTCAGCACGTGGACTAGGAAGGACTAACTCAATGAAGTAAGTTCTTTAATAAATATTTAGTTGCGATTTTTAAAAAAAAAAATTCCAGTCTTTTCTGCGACGCCATGCGCTTGCAGTGGGTTTTGTGAAAGAAACCTCTGTTCCAAATGGAGAAGTGTGTCTCTTATTTATTTATAGGAAAGGACTATTTTGAAGAAAATTGGAACAGTCAGTCATCCGCCTTCGTGTCAACACCGCAAGGACACCTACACGTCCTCCTATCGTCCGAGGATTCTGGGTGGAGAAGAGCTAAGGAGACTACGGTGCTCACGGCGCCCGCACCCGCGGGGACAGCCTCTGTATGAGGTTCGCTCTTCCCCCTCCCAACCGGAAAACCTCCACACTGACTCCCGGTGTCATTACAGGGGGACCTTCTGTAAGTTCAAAGCCAGGGTCGCGTCCCTCCCGCTCCCATCCCGACCGGAGGCATAAATCTTTCGGAAACGGTCCCTCTGCCCACGCTCCAAGCGGCTGACGCGTGTCACGGGGAAGCCACTTCCATTAAGTTGCGGCGAGGCTGTGCCTGCGTTTGAGGGACTCGGAGAAATTGCTCTATCTGTCTCCATCCCCGCGACGGCTGTCATCCCGTCACCGACGCGGGAAAGTCTAGAGACGAAAGGCCTCTCGCTTTCCCGACGGCTGTCACCGCAGGCGGCGGCTCAATAGGCAACGTGACGGGGGAAATAAGCACGGGATGGGAGACGGGAGGGTGCGTGTTCCAGAACATTCCCTGTGGAGCACACCTGTCCTACCTCTGGTCTTCCCCGCCTCCTCCCCCCAAGGCCTGGGATTCAGAGAAAGCACAGCCAACACAGTGACAACCTTTCACTGAGCGTGTCTGTACATGACTAACCACGAGACACAGATGTACCGGCTCCTTGCGAGACAGGAGGCAAAGCTTTGGGCATAAAATGGTGAGACGCACCTTTGAACTTGATGGGCTGATAGAACCGTTAATCAGCACATTCCCTGTTCTGGCTTCAAACAGTAATACCCGGAGAAAATGGTGGGAAGGACGCCCGGGCACGCACCCTGCGGCCCCGAGATGCAGGCAGCTGAAGAGGAACCGAGGTGGTCGCCGTTCTTCCTGCGAGGACACGATGCTGACATCCCCAGCGCCCATTATAAATTCAGAGTCTCAGCTGCTCCAGCCCTGCTGAACGGGACCTGCGTCTTCACCACCAACAAGGAACCGGGGCCTGGGCCTGGACCAGCGTGTCTCAGTGGCTCAGCATCGACCCACGAACCAGGAGGTCACGGGGTGCGATTCTCGGTCAGGGCACAGGCCCGGGTTGCAAGCTCCGTCCCCAGTGTGGGGTGTGCAGGAGGCAGCCGGTCCATGATTCTCTGTTGTCATTGATGTTTCTATCTCTCTCTCTCCCTCTCCCTGACTCTCTGAAATCAATTTTAAAAATTCATAACTTTTAAAAAAGAGAGGAACTGGGCTACACTATGTACTTACTATATGGCTAAATTAATTAAAAATTCAAAACATCAGATGCCTCCTGTGAGAGCTACGCTACAGCCTTGCGATTGCTGTGGGTTTAAGAGATACGTGATCGATAGATATTTAAGACGCATCGTTTGTCCGCATCCCAACGAATTCCTTGGCAGCTGGCCACAATCCCCTGGCTGATGCTGAGTAGGTCTTGGAGCGGCTCCGTCAACCTGGCAGGAGACAATCTGCGGTCGAGCGAGAGAAGGTGCCATTTCTAGACCTTTCAGGAGGGCAAGGCGCTCGCATCTTGCTAGGTGGTCCCCACACGGCCCAGGAGGCACCTGGCCACACGCACACCAGAGGCCGTGACTCCCGCCCCGGATGGTGAAACACCCCCTGGGAGCTCCGTTTAACGAAGGGAGCGGGGCTGGGAGCCTTGGAGCCCATAGGCCCCCAGCAGTAAGACACCCCCCCCCCATGGGAGCACACGGGGGACGTCATAGAAGCTCAGGGCCAACTCTCCAGGGGAGGAGCGCGCCCGCCTTCCTGGCACTAAAACAGGTGATGCCGATGCCCGCGCAGTTCATCGCGCCCCAGTGCCCGGCACTCAGGTTCCAGAGAGAGACGGAGCCATCCTGCTCCACCCTTGCCCTCTCCCTCAGGACCTGGGTGCCACCTGCGTTGGCCTCGGGCCTCGGAGGAGAGAGCCCATCGCCGGGAAGGGAAGTAACGAGGCGGGCAGGCCCCGGGGCTCAGCACCGACCTCCTCTTCCACATCGAAAGGGAGGCTGCGCGGGAGCCTGTGCATAAGTCGCTGTAGCTTTCCCTTTGCGGTGTCTTTACTGTGGGGAGCACCTTGAGGTTATAACGCACCCATTCCAGCCAGTCCCAGTGCTTCCCCACCCACGACGTCCGCACAACTCCAGGTCACAACCCAGGGCGGGTGGCTGCACCCACAGGCTGGGACAAATGGAGGCACGACTAGGGGTCAGATGGGTCCGATTTACCAACTCCATCCTTCAGGCAGGTGGAAACGAGTGGCCTGCTGGGTGGGCAGAGGGCTGGCCTTGCTCCCAGATGGGCAGGGGTGAGGTTAGGGGGGCCTGGTTACGGAGAGCCGCTGCCAAAACCACACATGAGACATCTGCCTCTGCCCAGCCGGGGTGTCTCAGAGGTCAAGTGTCAGCCTATGAACCAGCAGGTCATGGGTTCAGTTCCCGTCAGGACACGTGCCCGGGTTACATCCCCACTAGGGGGCGTGCAGGAGGCAGCCGATCCAAGATTCTCTCTCATCATTGATGTTTCTACCTCTCTCTCCCTCTCCCTTCCTCTCTGCAATAAAAAATAAATAAAAAAAGACATTTGCCTCCATCGCTCAGCTATTTTAGGTCAATGTAATCTGGGGCTCACAGAAATATCTGGAACATTGTTTTATTTCCATACGGCCTCTGGCCTACATAGCACTCAGGGAAATGCCCCAGAAGGACTTGCAGCTGGAGACACGACCGGCAGAGTGGGAGGTC
>PVJC01054518.1:0-10476 GCA_004026665.1 Murina feae | reverse complement strand
TGATGGGCACTTAGGCTGTTTCCAAATTTTAGCTATGGTAAATTGTGCTGCTATGAACATAGGGATGCATATGTCCTTTCTGATTGGTGTTTCTGGTTTCTTAGGATATATTCCTAGAAGTGGGATCACAGGGTCAAAAGGGAGATCCATTTTTAATTTTTTGAGGAAACTCCATACTGTTCTCCACAGTGGCTGCACCAGTCTACATTCCCACCAGCAGTGCACGAGTGTTTCTTTTTCTCCGCATCCTCTCCAGCACTTGTCATTTGTTGATTTGTTGATGATAACCATTCTTACAGGTGTGAGATGGTACCTCATTGTTGTTTTGATTTGCATCTCTTGGATGATTAGTGACTTTGAGCATGTTTTCATATGTCTCTTGGCTTTCTGAATGTCCTCTTTTGAAAAGTGTCTATTTAGGTCCTTTGCCCATTTTTTGATTGGATTGTTTGTCTTCTTTTTTGTTAACTTGTATGAGTTCCCTACAATTCTTAATAAATAAAAAAAACCAACACTCATTGTTGGTCAGTTTTAACATAGGGTGTTTGTGAGTAGGGAGAAGAGGAGAAATATGCAAAAATTGCAATGCAACTTACTGAACCTAGAACATCTTCTTAATCATCTTTTTTAAGTGTTAGTATCTATGCCTGTGTGGTAAAAATAATAAAGTTTACCCATAAAATATGCAAAGTATTACCTGGCAGAATAATCTTCTCTTATGGAGGCATCAAAATCACTGACCCTCCTTCAGGACTGCACATAGATATGATGTTCTGAAACTGAGGTCCAGCAATGAACCAAGAAATTAAAGAGTCCCAAACACAAAGCTAATCCGTAAGCAGCCCTGCCAACGTTGACAGCATGCCTTCCGTTAGCCAGGAAGCTCAAAGTGGATGATTCTGCTAAACTGAATAGATATTTTGTTTCCCTAAAAATAAATTTTAAAAAATTAATACATTGAAATAAATTTCAATAATGCTGAGAACCTTCTTTTCCATGAAAAAGATCTGAATGTCTTAGTTCTTAATACATTTTTTAAGCAAAGGATCAAGTATAATGCAGCTGTCACTTTCCTCCTGCAATTATCTGTAAATAAGTACTAGTTTATTTTTAAAATAGTATGTATAGTCTATGATTGAAAACAACTGATTGAAGGAAAAATAAGATGTTGCATTGTGTGATTAGCAGTACGCCTCAAAGGTGGGACCCTATCCAATACAGATGATTTAATAAACTGTGCCACAGAATTTAAATCAGTTACATAATGCTTATTAAGACAACTATAGTACTGTATCCAACAGAGTCCTAAGTTATCCATCCACGGGGCCAACTGCAACCAGATCTTAATTGTCAGGCAGAGGTCTCACTGGTCACATACATGTCATTCACTCAATGAAGGCAATGTTTCTTATCAGGATATTGGATTGCAAGGGACAGGACAAGACAAAACCTAGATACAGTTGATAAGGCCCCAAGTTCCCAGGAAAATGTCAAGTGTCAAAGGAGCCCTCAGTGGATGAAAAGGTTAGAAAGATACTAGATGTCTAGGAAGACAGTGTTTAGAACCCAAAGTGTCGGATGGTGACACTAACGTAGAACAGAAGTTCCCTCTGATCTTAAAATGAACTGTTTCCTCTCTGCCTTGTATCATGTTTTCTAATAAGTCAGAGAGAGTCTCTGAGCCCACAAGCCATTACTGTTATCCTGAAGGAGTTGGAAAAGTACCCAAAAACTTCAACAAAGATTCTCCGCAATAGCCAACTTCATCCCTTAACTGTGTCCACCACCTCAAGGAGGCAATTATACAATGAGGCTGCCACCCTCAAAGAGCATAAAATCTAGCCGAGGGGACAAAACATATAGGTTTGCTTAATGTCAATAAGTTCTGTGACTCTAAGTGAAATGACATATAATGAAACCAATTTTACTATAGGCAAACTGATATTAACAAGAGTTAAATTCCTATGGCCTCTCGGAGAGAAACCAAGATGGTGGCATAGGTAAACACCAGAATTGCGGCCGGACACAACTATTTCAATATTACAATGAAAAGAAAAAACTGAAACCACCCAGAACCACAGGAAGGCTGGCTGAGTGAAAATTCTACAACTAGAAAGAGACTGAGACTCAGAGGAGCTGCGGAAGCAAAGTGTGGAGGTACAGAGGCACGCACGTGGCTCAGGGAGAGAGCTGGTGCCGGAGAACACAGTTCTTTTTCAATCTGGAGGGAGCCACAAACTCCCGGCAGCTCTGAATTCCAGTCCCAGGTGAATTTCTGGGGACCCAGACGCATACCTGGAGAGGTTGGACTGACTGGCATCAGGAGGAAACCCAAAGCGGGTTTCTCTCGGCATTACTTGCAGCGATTGCCATGGGACACAGAGACCCAGTGTCTCTTAGTGCAGGGCTGAGAAGCAGCCATAGATGGTTGCTCCACCCTATAGACCCCCCCAAGGCCCCGCCCCTCCCAAGTTGCATGCAGAGGCTTTTGCATATAAAAGGCTGAGCAGCTGCAGGCAAAGGCTAAAATAGTACCTCCTTAGAGATACAAGAACCAGCGTCACCCAGTGGCCAGAGTGGGACCATCTTAAGACAACTCCTCAGATCCACAAACACAGTGAGCACCAAAGCCCCACTGAAATAACTCTTGTCCCATAAGGGTGTCTCCAGCACAGAAGTTCTCCCACTGTAGACAGAGCTGACTCTCATAACCAAGTAGCTTAGAGGTTAGTTAATTCCTCTCAGTGATCACCTAACACAGAAAGCCACTCTATCAACCCAGGGAAACAGCCAAAATGTGGAGACAAAGAAACAGGTCACAAATGACAGAAATGGAGGAAAGCAAACAACTGAATGTAGAGTTCAAAACCATGGTTATAAGGTTTTTTAAGAATTCTCTAGAGACTGCTAATAAATTTAGTGAGATCCTCGAGGATATGAAAAAGAACCAGCTAGAAATTAAGCATACATTGACTGAAATAAAGAATAATATACAGAGATCCAGCAGCAGATGACAGGATCGCAAGAATCAAGTCAAAGATATGAAATATGAAGAAGCAAAACCCACCCAGCCAGAAAAGCCAAAAGAAAAAAGAATCCAAAAATATGAAGATAATGTAAGGAGTCTCTGGGACAATTTCAAGCATACCAACATCAGAATTATAGGGGTGCCAGAAGAAGAGAGAGAGCAAGAGATTGAAAACCTATTTGAAAAAATAATGACAGAAGACTTCCCCTACCTGGTGAAAGAAATAGACTTACAAGTCCAGGAAGCACAGAGAACCTCAAACAAAAGGAATCCAAAGAGGAACACACCAAGACACATCATAATTAAAATGCCAAGAGCAAAAGACAAGAAGAAAATCTTAAAAGCTGCAAGAGAAAAGCAGTCAGTTACCTATAAGGGGGGACCCATACGACTGTCAGCTGATTTCTCCACAGAAACTTTGCAGGCCAGAAGGGAGTGGCAAGAAATATTCAAAGTGATAAATAGCAAGAACCTACAGCCAAGATTACTTTACTAGCAAAATTATCATTCAGAATTGAAGGTCAGATAAAGAGCTTCACAGACAAAAAAAAAGCTAAAGGAGTTCATCACCACCCAACCAGTATTATATGAAATGCTGAAAGGTATCCTTTGAGAAGAGTAAGAAGAAAGAGTAAAGATAAAAATTATGAACAACAAATACATATCCATCAACAAGTGAATCTAAAAATCAAGTGAATAAAAAATCTGATGAACAGAATAAATTGGTGAATAGAATAGAATCAGAAGCATAGACAACTTTCGGGGGGAAAAGGGTGTTGGGAGTGTGGGAAGAGACTGGACAATAATCGTACACCTATGGATGAGGACAGTGGGGCGGGCGGTAAGGAAGTTGGTGTGGGAACTGGGAGGAGGGGAGTTATGGGGGGGGGGGAGAAGGAACAACTGTAATAATCTGAACAATAAAGATAAATTAAAAAAAATTCCTATGGCCTCTCATCTGTGTTATAACAAAATGACACTGTTATTTGAGGACATGCTGTATACACACATCAGTGCAAGGCAATAACTGACCCTGTTCCTAACTTTGTGGTACACATACTCCCTTTCCCCATCTTGCCCCAAATCCACCTCCTGTACAAACTATACCATCAGTGCCTACTCAGCTTTCTCACTTCAATTCTTAAACTGTTTTACCATGGCAGCTACAGTGCCAACTCACCCCGTCTCCCTCTGTCTGACCATCAGCAACTACTTACATAGTCCTCTGAACATCTCAAAACTACAGGCTACAGCCATCCCCTCCTGTGCCTCTCAATTCACCAACCCCTTTGCCAGCCAACCAGTTGAGGGATCTAGTCAGGGGGCAAATTGGATAACATTAAGGATATCCAAGCAAAAGTAGGTTCATAATTCCACTCTTTTATTGTAAAATTACTTATTATATGTCTTTTCTTTACATGTTTTACTTGTTTTCATAAAAGTACTTTCCTCCAGTAAGGAAGTCGATGAAATCTCAGTGTGCAGCCCAGCACACTCCATTGTGTGCATTTATTCTTAGAATGGTAGGTCTGAGAGAGCGAAGCACAATAGGGTTAATGGCAAGCTTTCACTTTATTTTAGTTTGAAAGTATGTCAGTTATCATTTATTATACTAACAATGAAACTTTTAAAACTTCTTAGAATCACATCTTACACATGTTGATGTCAGTTGTAAGCAGTATAAGTTGTGTTGTTGTTATTTGTTATACAATGCTTCATAATTTCTAGGAAAAGGAAATATCTGAAGAATTGACTTCTAATGACTTCTAATGAAAAGTCACTTCTCTCTAACCCCAATATTCACCCCTCCTCTGATACTGTTAAGCTTTCCCCAACCCACACCATCATTGACCTCATTCCTGAAACAACTGCCTAAATGTATGAGTTGCCATTAATAAAAAAAGAAAGAATCTGGTGTTATCAACTGTAAAAGTGAATTATTATATTATTTATCTTTATATTAGCATCAAAATCAAAATAATTTCTAACAAAATAGGGAAGTTATGTTTATTGTTTCTGGCAGTAGCTTTTAATCACATGATAATGTTCTGTTCATCTTCTCTTAAAAGTCCTATCCAATTAGATAAAATTGTCAATCAATCTCAACTGAAAAAGGTTTGGACAACATATTCTTAGTGAGCTTTTCTATATGATTTAATGGCAAAGTATATTGCTTTTCACTACTTTATGTGATCAAAGCATATACTAAGAACCTACAAGAAAACCAGGAACAGAGTTGAGAGATGTGTAAGCAATGGAAGAAAATGCAGCCAACAGAACTTCCCAGGATCATGAGTTAAAATACTCAGATCCCCAAATTGTGATCTAGTATAAATGTCAAATCACTAAGCATGAGTAACTGTTCTTATGTAGGGACTAGAGGCACAGTGCATGAATTTGTGCACATTGAAAGGAAATTAATTAGAAGAAATATTTTAATATCTCTATTTGCCCTTTCCCTATAATAGAAGTGTCAACCAAATTCATAATCGACAACAACAGATTGAAACACACGCATGCAATTGGCGCTAGCGAGAGCTTTATATATACAGACTAGAGGCCCAATGCACAAAATTCTCTTTCACTCGGGAGAGAGGGTTCCTCAGCCCAGCCTATACCCTATTACAGTCTGGGAGCCCTTGGGGAATGTCCAACTGATGGCTTAATCAGTCGGACATCCTTAGCAGTGCTGTGGAGATGGGAAAGGCTCCCACCACTGCCACTGCACTCTCCAACCATGAGCCTGGCTTCTGGGTGAGCGGTGCTCCCCCTGTAGGAGCGCACTGACCACCAGGGGGCAGCTCCTATGTTGCACATCTGCCCCCTGGTAGTCAATGCACATCATAGCGACCCATTGTTCAGCCATTCAGTCGATTTGCATATTACCCTTTTGTTATATACTAAAGGCCCAATGCATGAAAATTCATGCACTGGAGGGGGGAGTCCCTCATCCTGACCTGCCCCCTCTCACAGTCTGAGAGTCCTCAGGGATGGGAGGCAACCCAGTGATCAGGGGAAAGCGACACCCCCATCACACCTCTGCTGTTGCCACTGCTGGCAGCGCAAGCCTCGGCCGGCCCTGGTTACCTGAGCCTCAGGTTGGCCCTGGGCAGCTGCAGGGCTGAGGGGATTGGGGGACCCCGGAGGCAGGAAGGCCCTACCTTGTCACATGCCTACCGCCCTGGCAGGACTGAGGAAACTGGGCACCACTGTCTTGTGACTGTGGGCGCCGCCATCTTTGAGGGCCTGGCAGTCAATTAGCATATTCCCTCCTTACTGGCTGTGGGAGCCATCATCTTTGCAATGGCATGAGGGTCAATTCGCATATTCTCTCTTTATTAGATAGGATAAACTTGCTTAATTAGACCTGCTTTCTGATTTAGCTAAACTTTTTCCAGCCCAGTGAAGCACCCCAAATTCACTTTCAGGTAATTGTTAGCAGCACAGCAGTAAATATAAACACAAAGCACATTATTATTGCAGATCATGCAGGGAAAACAAAGGGTAAAATATTTACCTGTAGCAGTGTTTGACTATATTCTGCACAGTGAGAAAATCTGAAGTCATTTTCAAGGTCCACCATCTCTTACTTCTTTCAGTCAGGTCAAGTGTTTAAGCTTTCTAATCTCTGTTTTCCAGCTAATGAAAAAAAAAAAAAAGGATTCTACCAAGTCTCCTATCTACCTACTCCAGGACCTCTGTGAGGATCAAATGAAATAAGGCACAGGAAAACCCTTCACAGACATTTGGTTAAAGTGTAAAATGTTTTCACTTGGCTATAAAGCAAGTCATGTTCCTGAGCTGAAGAAACTGCAAGGAAGCTAGCTGCCAGGGAGAGGAAGCCAGGTGTTCCTACATGATGTCATTACCCAGCACCCACAGCCACCATTTCCTGGCTGGGCTGTGGGCCACAGTTTGCGCCATGGGGTCTCAGTATCATCAGCTGTGATTTGGTGGGTTGTTGCTCGAGGTAGTGGCAGGGCCTGTGTCCCACTTTGGGGAAGTTGAGTGTTGCTTTGTGGGTGCCAGGTCCATGGTGCCATTTATTGTTAAATAATATGTTGCTAGGAAAGGAAGCCGGGTGTTGCTATGTGATGCCATTACCCGGTGCCCACAGCCACTGTTTCCAGCCTGAGCTGTGGGCCACTTTTGCGCCAGGGGTTCTCATTAGCATTGGCTGTGATTTGTTGGGTGGTTGCTCCAGGGTGGTGCCAGGGCCTGTGTCCTGCTTGGGGAAACCAAGTGCTACGTTGTCGGCACCAGGTTCATGGTGCTGTTTCTTTGTAAATGTCTAGTGCGCATCAAAACTCCCACGTTGAGCGTCTGCCCTGTGGTGGATGGTGTGCACCATAGCGACTGGTCGGACAGTCAGAGGGACACTTAGCATATTAGCTTTTTATGTATAGAGATAAAACATTGCAGATCACTTTCTAGGCACTGCTTTACTCAAATCCTTTTGTTCTCCTGCATTCATAGGTAAATAGCAATAACAATAATGATAACAACAACATCCTTACCAGATAAACTAAAAATTATAAAGATTCTATTTGGAAATTTCAAATTCCCAGAATACTGCATATTTAACAAAATAAGGAGCTATAGAATTTAAGACTAGGTTGTTTGTCAGAATGTGACACCGGCTTAAATTTATAAAAAGGATAGTGCATGATGAAAAATTCTATTCTGTTAAAATTCTGATCTGTTTAACCCTAGCCAGTTTGGCTCAGTGGATAGAATGTTAACCTGCAAAGTGAAGGGTCCTGTGTCCTGGTCTAGGGCATATACCTTGGCTGCAGGCTCAATCTCAGGCTCTGGAAGGGGTGTGTGAGGAAGGAAACCAATTGATGTGTCTTTCTCACACTGATGATTGTCTCTCTGTCCCTCCCACACCCTTTCACTCTCTCTAAAAAAGAAAAAAATAAATCAATGGGAAAATATCCTTGGTGAGGATTAACCAAAAAGTTTTTTGATCTATTTATAAAAGCTTTATTTAGCATCCACCCCTTTTCTCTCCCTCCCTATACAGTAAAGCATCTCGATAGATTTGCCTATACTCTTGGTCCTCACATTGTCTTTTCCACTCTTCCTTGAAACCATTCCAATCAAACTTTTGTCTTCATTAGTCTTTCAAAACTTCTGTTGTCATATCGCCAGTGACATGTTGTTGCATAATCAATGGTCATCTAACTATGATCTAATACAGTGATTTTCAACATTTTTCATCTCATGGGCACATAAACCAATTACTGAAATTCTACATCTTATCAAAATATACATTTTTTGCCAATATGACAAAAAGTAGGTATAATTTTAATTCACTCACACTGACAGCTATTGTTGTGTTGGCTGTTGTCATTTTTTAATTTGACAATCTAAGGGAAAAGAGGTCAGTGTCCCTGACTAAATTGAATGTTTTAAAAATTATTGTGGCACACCGGTTGAAAATCACTGTTCTAATAGCTAAACAATTGGCAAAGTCTCCAGCAACTGAATAGTGATATCAGTATCTCTAGTTTAGATAGTAAGCAAAGGTCAGAAGGTGTCTTTAGTCTATGATCATGGTGAAGCCATGTAGTAACTTCTAAAGCCACAAAAGGCCAGGGGCAGATAGTGTGGAGATTAAGCTCAATAAATGAAGAATCTGGTTTCAGTCCATGGATGTTTGTATCCACCTTTTGCTATTTAAAATAAAAGTACTGAATGCTGAGCTGCCATTTTTAACTTAATAAAGCACTAGAGGAAGAAACTGCATGATCTGTGTTTCCCATAAAAACACAATACTGAGTTGAATATGGTTTTAATAATTCTCTGTGCTGTGCCTGGTATTCCTTCAATGCAATCCATTTGGAACCAGATCTTCAAAAATGGGACCAGTCAATCATCTAATCTAATAAAAGAGTAATATGCAAATTAACCGCCCACCAGCCAAGCCACACCCACCAGCCAATCAGAGCGGCCGTATGCAAATTAACCCAGCCAAGATGGTGGCCGGCAGCCACGGAGCTGGAGTAAACAGCAGGCTTCCATTGCAACTGCCTGATTAGGCTGGCTGAGCCTCTGCTCACGGTAACAATGTTTCAATTATAGAAGATAAATAAAACCCAGAAACCTGATTTCAGCTAGCCTCGCTGGGACATTGGGTCAATAGGAGCTGTGGGCAGCCTGAAAGCCTGAAAATGGCACTCAGCCCCTCACCCAGGCTGGCCAGGTACCCCAGTAGGGACCCAAAACCTGAAGGGACTGTGGGCAGCCTGAAAACAGCCCTCAGCCCATCACCCAGGCTTGCCACACCCCAGTGGGGTGAGGGTCCACACTGGGGGCGTTGGCCAACCTTCAACAGCCATCAGCCCCTCACCCAGGCTGGCCAGGCACGCCAGCAGGTAGATATCCCCTGAGGGATCCCAGACTACGAGAGGGCACAGGCTGGGCTGAGGGACCCCTCGAGTGTACAAATTTTTGTGCACCAAGCCCCTAGTATTTCTATAAAACTGTATTTCTGTATTCTTTTCCATTGTGGGATAGAGATTTTTTTCTTCTAAACCTACGTTCTGAACTCTATTAACACCTATCATTACTTTTTTTAAAAAAAGAGCATTCTTGTTAAGAAAAAATCTAGATGTTTATTTGTCCAAATTATTAACTTTCATCCCAGGCCATTCCCATGGAACTAATATCTTTAATTCTTGCAGCTGGTGCTTTTTCCTACCTCAGATTATAATCTATTCTTAGAATCAAGTCATATAACCTTTCTCTGAAATTATGTGTGGTTTTGTGGTTAAGAACCAGTGAAATGTCTTGCATTTATATTTTCATGACATTTTTCGATATAAAAACTATCTGGGCCAAGAATATGTAGCATTGTACACCAAAAATTGCAAACTGTTGAAACACAGATGTTTCACACATTTGTTATCTCAGAAAATGTTAAGATCATATATCAGTAAGAGTTAGGAGTTGAAAACACAGAAATTGGCTCTGGCTACCTTAAATCATAAGGGAATTTACTGGGAAGATGTCAGGGTTGATGAGTGGCTAGAGGGCCCATCTCAGAAAACTGGTGGGAAGAAGGGAGCCCCAAGAAGGCGATCAGAATCACAGAAAAAGCCACAGAGAGAGAAAAATCTGGTCTGCTGTTGGTACAGCCTGGGCAGATGATAGCCAAGGTGGGTGACAGTTACCCAGCCCCTGACTGCTGTAAGACAAGGGAAGAAGAAACCATACTCATTACATTACCACAGTGGTTAGTGGTCACCCCCTTCCACCCACCGTCTGTACTGTGGAAGGTGACCAAAAAGGGTACAGTATAGCCAAAAAATCATGAAGGTCAACCACAGGCCACCCCTGAAGAAATGCTACAAAGATCCAATAACAATGAGAGCAGTCACAGCCCCTTAGGTACAATTAGGCTGAAAATATCATCAGAAACACCCTGAAAATAAAAAAAAAAA
>PVJC01054517.1:0-10477 GCA_004026665.1 Murina feae | reverse complement strand
GGGCCCCTCAGGTCAGGAATTAGAAGTTGGGTAAAATGTATTTTAAACTCTGAGTGAATGTCTCTAGTCACCGATCATCATAGGGTCGGGACAACGTATGTTCGTTTGTTTAAACTAGCAGTTTATTTTACCAGGAAACGGCTTCTTGGCTCCGGCCAGGAATGTGGTTAATTTACATTTGAATACCTTTGCATTTGAATACCTTAGGCCCTGTCTTCTGGGGCTTCTCAGTACTGAGAATGTGTGTGAAAAGATGAGAGTTTTGATCTAGATTTTCCCTTTGTAAAAATGTATTGTTTAATGTACATTATTTTGAGTCCTGTCTCATTAAGTCATGTAATATAAGCAAGTTATCTCATTCGTAAAGGGGTTTGTTCCAGCAGCTGAATTACCCATGGCTTTCATGGAGGATGCCATTTTGGGAAGGTGGGAGCCGCCCCTAATTTGCCACTCAGGGGCGGGGCTCACAGCTCCGCAGGGCAGGGAGATTAAGGGCCCTGCTCCCTGCTGTATTGAATTAAGGCTAGTTGGTGATATTCTGTAATGTAAATATAGTGTGCACCAAGGTTTTAATGGGGAATGCTGTCTGTCTTTATTGTTTAAATATGTATCTTTGTTGCTTACTTAAAATTGTTTAGCTAGTAAATTTCTGTTTGGGTATGAATGTGTTGCTAATCAAAGAAATGCTGGCTGTTTAAGGTTTCTATGAGTAAAGAATTTTATACAAGTTGCTAGACATATGACAAAAAGAATAAAAGCAAAGACAGTGGGAATTAAGGTTAAAAATAAGAAGCTAAGCTAGTAAATGGGAAATTACTAAATTTGGCTGGTCTGAGTGCAGTGGTGTCTTACAACTAATTGATCACAGCCAGTAAGATTGGACAAACTGTGTTTGTGGCTAGAAAGAACTGGCCACGGTGCACAGCCCTGACAATGGCTCCAGAGGGAAAAGGGCAATTTTGCCTTGTGTGGGAAGGTCAAGAATAGACTCTAGTCACCTCCCTAAGATGTTTGTATAGCCTTACTATGTGTCATGTGTAGTAGCAGAAGATTTAGCTGCCAGAAGCAGCCACAGTATAAATATAGTAGTCTTAATTTTCTTACAGATTTGAATTCAGTTGTCCAAAGAACAGGTGCCCAACTGGGCAAAGAAGAATACCATCAGGTTTCTGTGTCTATTGAGAGACGATTGTATACTGTCTTGCAGGCCCGCGTGACCATGCCCATGTCAGGGGTGGCACAAACCTCAACTGTAGGAACAATTGAACCTGAGCCTAAAAGTTCTAACTGACTAAAAGTGTGTGGCTTTGGTGTAATAGAGAAGAATAAAGAAAAATGTTAAAAGTTGAATGGATGATAGGCCAGTAAGCTGGGAAAAGTAAAATAGGGAAACCGAGCAGAAATTTTGCCTTCCCTAGACCAAGGACACTTGGGAATGGAACTGTTGAGGGAGTTTGATGCCTGTTGCTGCCGGTGGGGAAGGGGCTGAAGTATGTCCCCTTCCAGTGCGCAGCCATGGGAGAGGCCTAGTCACTGATTTGCCATGGAAGGTGCCAGATGGCTCAGCACAGCTTCTCCTGTGTGAAAAGACCTCCCCGATGGCCCTGTCCTTGGCAGTGCCAGGGGAGGAAGAATGGACTCCAGGCATGACTAAGGACCATGCCCACCTTCCCGTTGCCTGTGCTCATGCTCATAGTGGAGGAGAATCGCCTGGTGGGCACACTGTACCTGCTGCCCACCGCCACCGACCGTGACTTCGGCTGCAATGGCATTGAGCGCTACGAGCTGCTCCAGGAGCCCAGGGGCAGCGGGAACGACATGGGCGGCATGTTCGAGCTACAGGCGACCGACACACCGGGCGACGAGAAGCAGCCGCAGCTCATCGTCAAGGGGGCGCTGGAACACGAGTAGCGCCAACTCGTACCAGCTGACCCTGCGGGTGTGCGACAGTGACGACCCGACAACAGCAGCCCCCGAGGCCGACCTGGTGGAAAACAGCACCCTGGCACCCCCATCCCATGTGGGGGTGTGTTTGGTGCCACCACCAAGTTAGTGTGGCTGCTGCGCCTGGATGCGGCAGTGGGCCGGCTCAGCATCCTGCACCGCATCGACTGTGAGGAAGTGAGCCAGCTGAGCTTCACCATCATGGCCCACGACTGCGAACAGCCCCAAGACCGACAAGGCCACCGTGGTGCTCGTCATCAAGGACGAGAACGACAATGTGCCCTTCCAGCTGAAGCCGGCCAGCGACAAGGAGGGCGACCAGAACAAGCCTACTCGCTGGAGCCCTCGGTGACCAGGTGTTTGCCATCGATCCCAACTCCAGGGACATCCTGGTCAACATGGTGCTGGACCACGAGTAGACGGACAGGTACGAGTTCAAGGGGCCACCCAGGGACTGGCTCCTGCCTGGAGGGGACCACGTGCCATCATCTTGGCTACTCCCATGGCTCTTGGGGTTGCGGGACTGAGTGCCTGGGTCCACTGCCCCTGAGTGAGGGCAGCCCAGTCTGAGCGGAAGGTCACTGGTAATGGGGCTGCATGCGCCCACCTCTGGGGCCACCCTCGCGGACGGCGGGAACCTTCAGACAGACTTGACTTGGCTGTGGTCAGAAAGAAGCTGGGAGTACGTCCTCAGCAGGATGTCCTGTTGGACAAGCTCACTGTACTGGAGCACCTGCTGCTCTTCACATCCATCAAGTCACCACAGTGGACCTGGGTGCCCAGCAGCAGGTTGCCGATGCAGCATCAGCACCAGCCAGCCTGTGCCCTGTCCGGAGGCCTGCAGAGGAGGCTGTTCCTTGGTGCCGCTTTCCTCGGCACGTTCAAGACCGTGGTGCTGGGCGAGCCCACTAGTGGAGTGGACCCCTGCTCCCGGCGCAGCATCTGGGATGTCCTTGTCCAGTAGGAAGGTCGGACGATCATCCTCGCAGCCTACCACCTGGACGAGGAGGAGGCGCTGAGTGACCGCATGGCTGTCCTGCAGCAGGGCCAGCTCCGTTGCTGTGGTGCCCTCTTCAGCCTGACCAAGGCCTGTGGCCGAGGCCTCTGCCTGGCACGGAGCGGCTTTCCGCTCTGGAGTTGGACAGCCTGCGGGATGCAGTTTGCGCCACGGCCCTGATGCAGACCTACGTCCCACAGGCGTTTCTCAAAGACCGCAGCGGGCGCACGCTGAACTGTGTTCTCCCCAAGGACGCTGATCGAGCCGGCTTCAAGGGGCTCTTCCAGGCGCTGGAGGAGAACCAGCACTGCCTGTGCCTGGCGAGTTGCGCGGTCGCAGATACCTCCTTGGAGGAGGTGTTTCTAATGCTTCTATGAAATCCCAGAGAGCAGTAGGACATGACCCCAGGAATGGGATTGGAGGCGCAGAGCCCGAGGCCTTCGGCGTCCATTCTGACTCCCATGACGGTGCCCTTGCCAGCACCTTCATGCAGGTGGCTGCCCTGCTGACCCAGCGGTTGTGCCGCACACGCCGCTAACTCTGTGATCTGCTGCTGCCCATCCTCTTTGTGACCTTGGCAATGGGCCTATTCATGGTGAAGCTTCTGGCCACTGACTGCCCTGCCCTCCAGCTCATACCTGGCCACCACGGGAAAGCCAAGTGACAATGAAGGCATAGACCTGACCTGCGTGCTTCTGGGGAGCAGCTCTGCACCAGCCCAGCCCCAGGCCTGACGAACGCTTCCTGTTGGCACCCAGAGCCCTCGTCTCACACAGAAGCTCTGGGTTCTTGTGGCTGCCTGCACCTGCAGAGCTGCCCCAACACCAGTGCCCGGGCCTCCCCGCCTCCCTGACTGATCTTCGGGGCCACACACTTCTGAACCTGTCGGTCCTCCGTCCAGAGGAGTACATTTTGGTGCCCGGGGAGAGCCCCAGGCTGGGGGCTGGTCTTTTGGAGGCCGGGACCCTGCTCAGGATGTGAACTCAGACCTGTCAAGGCAGCAAGGACATCTGTTTGACAGGAATAGTCATAGCCACTCTTTGTCCTAGTGGTTATCAGCCTGTAGTATGTTATGACTCTATTATCAAATGTACGTGGGGAGGAATTGTATAAGACAAAAAAAAAATAATAGAACTAATATTGCTCCACAAGGCTAAAGAAGCTTGTGGGACAAGTGGGGGGAATGAGGAGGAAGGCTGGTTCTGCAAGGCCATTAAACCAAACAAAGCCCTGTCCCCTGGTAGGTAAGGCGAGGGAGCCTTGTTTTTGAGCCCTGTATCTGGGAGAAGGGTAGATGAAAAGAATTCTCCCTTCAGGGCCTTGAGGGGAGGGAGTATATTTGCAAATCAATGAACTCGAGGGGCACCTATAAAGCAAGGTTCTGGAGTGCTACCCCCACTCTGATTTGGATTAATCCCGGAGTCCGCACGTGTAATAAAGCTGTGATTTCTCCACCTCTTCAAAGCATCGCTTAGTTTTTGTGGTCTTTCTGCAACACTGGTACCTTGCTTGAGATATTAAGAGCCAAGTATTACATTACCAGGGTATAGTTTCTCTCATTATTACATAAGTCAGAAAAGGAGAGAGAAAAAATAAGCACAATGAAATTGAAACAAGGACTAGAGTCCTGGCCCATGGCTCTCTTGTGTGATTTTTTTTCCTAAAGAGGATGAAATGCAGATACAAATGAAAAGCAAAAGTTTAAATGTGTTTTGTATAAACATGAGGTGTATACATGTCAAATACCTGAATAAGTTGCATATGTGTTGATGGAGGTGTGATTATCATGTGAAGAGTTCAAATTGGATATGAGCAATGACAATGACCAAGAAACAAATTGTCTAGGTGTTAGTTTCAATTTAGGAGATGAGAAACAGTGCAGGGAGACTTAGAGAGAAAGTTCGGGAACATCCTGATCAAATTAGGTTTGGTGGGGGTTTGAGAAGTATGTGGGGAGAGGAAAGTGATTCAATGCATGATGAAGAAAAGAGAGAGAAGCTCAAATCAACATACTATAGGCATTGAAATAAACATAATTTTAGGTTAACTTGCGATACTTATATGCTTGAAAAGGACAGATTTAAGCAGCAGAGGAGAGGAAGGAAAAGCATGTTATTTGGTAACTAAAAGAGAACTAAATGTTTACATCACAACACCTTAGTGGTGTCCCAAGAAGATGGAGAGTAGGTTTCAAGTGAATATTTAGAATAATCAAAATTGGCCCCTTTTATACTCGTACAAAGCAATTTAATCATTTTGCTGAAAATCTCACTGAGATATATAAAAACTCCTTCCTGCTCAAAAAAAAAAAACATACCAAACAGGATTTACCCTTTTCCTGGTAACACAGAGTCCTTATTATGAGCACCACACTAATGTTCTGGATATCTCAAAGCCACTAAGGACTTCTGGCTTCAGTCTAAACTCACTGGCTTCTTCCTGTCCACTGCTGGTCTGTTCTAGTGGCCAGTTTTTAGCATGCCTTCCCAAAGTGGCAAGTCCAATGGTATGGAGGACAGTCTCTACACTATATGAATTCAGACTCTGCTGCTCCAGTTAGTTACTTACTCAGGTTCTTCCTTTGTCCCTGAGCCAGCTTCTTAGACATCCTTTGCTCACTTTCTGGTTGTAATCTAACATGAAGATTGACAGAGGGAAAATTAGTTTTAGTCATGTTGTGACATACTGATTTACAGAAGGAACTTGTAAGTAGCAAAATGTATGAGATTCACTCAGAGGCTATATTTTCTGCTAAATTTTGGATAGTGAAAATTATATACTACTTGATAGCTAGAGAATGGGGTGTCTTGGTATTATCACCTTGTCTCCACTCATCTCTGATTTTCCCCCTACGTTCACTCGTTCAGACTGTCCCCACTTAAGATTTGATCATTTTATAACTTTTCACATTATTACTTCTGGGCTGGAACAAAAACTCCAAAGAAGCCCCGCTTTTTATAGGATCCAAGATAGAATGTACACAAAAATGGTAGGAGGAGGAAAAAAGGGCGGCGGTATAAGGAGAAGTGTCCAATGCCTGCCCGGGAGTGGAGGGAGTGAGCAGCTAAGGCGAGTGCTTTCCAGCCCGCGCCCGCAGAGGAGGTGGAGCTGGGAAACAGCCAGTGACCGGGTGAGGCAGAATCCTGCTGGGAGAGATGAACTCGGGGCTTAGGGAGGGACATTGTACCAGACCCCAGCCCTGGGAGTCCCAGGAAACCCAGGCGCCAGCTGGGCATGGCACTCAGCCACGTCTCCAGGGACGGGCGCAGTGGAAGAAGCGTCCATGGAACTGGTGGTCAGCAGGGGATTCTGGATACGGGTTCACAACCAGGATAGGGCGGGGGGGTGTGGGCAGAGGAGAGGCTGCCCCCCCCTTGGAGTGGATTCCATGGCAGGGCTTGCAGTCAGTGAGGATTTGAGTGTTCCAAGGGAGAAGTGCGCGCAAGCGCCATCTCGCCTGCCTCCATAGCCGGCGACTCAGCACTCCCACAGGTGCCGTGCCACCGCGACTGGCGCCTCATGGCCCTGAGCCCCGGAGAAGAGATGGGGCGCATGTGTGCGACCTAGTACTCCCACCGGTGCCACGCGCGCACGAGTGGCGCCTCAGGACCCTAAGCCCCGGAGAAGGGACGGGACGCGCACGTGCTCGCAAGCGTGGCCGGAGCCCCTCCCGCCCGGGGCTCACTGGAGAAAGACTTTTGCCAGTGGCAGAAGTGGGGGGAGAGGTGCCAAGCTGTGGAACCTGGAGAGAGAGGGAGGACCAAGGGAAGAGGCGGCGAGTTTGAAGCTGAATCACGCCGGAGCCTGAGACCTGAGCAGCCATTGTCCCCTGGAGAGATAACCCCTCCCTCCAGTATCCAGGCAACCAACACAGCCACACCAAGCTCCACCCTGAACTGTAAAAAAAAAACAGTCCCGGAGAATACTAAGAGACTGACCTAAAGAGAGACTCTTGGACCCAGTAGTTGGATCCTGAGAAACACAACAGTACAGAAGACTGGGATCTTAAGCCAGCCAGAGGAACATTTTACTTCTTCATATATATATATATATATATATATATATTATATTTTACACTTTTTTATTTTTATTTTTTATTATTTTTTTAATTGGTATCTTCTTATTACTGTGTTACCTTTCCTTTTCTTTTCCTTTCTTTTTTTTATTTGTTTCCCCTGTTGGTGTCTGTTGCTTTATTCTCTAGTTCTCTTCACTTTACTTTTCCATCACTTTATTATATTCTGTTATTATATTGTTTTTTGGCTATCTTTATACCATTTTTGAAATCCAATTTTTTTTGTAAAGTCATTTTATCTTTTATTTTATTTTATTTTTTTTTCTTCTCTTTCATTCTCTTTCCTCTTATCACCCATCCCTATTCAACTTCCTCTATACTGAACTGAGATTCTCCCTGTGTACCTCCAATTCTTAACCGTATCTTCTATATACAAGCTCAGCATCTAGAGATTCTGCTCCCATCTTCTCTGCTGGGGGTGGTCACTTATTGTGGGGTTACTATTGTCGTGAGTACATTCGTGCTTTGGTCCCTTTGTGTGGTGTCCTATCAAGGTGAATTTTATCCTGTCTAGCCAGGTGCTAGAGAGTGAACCCCACAAGCAGACACCTGTAGAGGAAACCCCATCCAAGAAAGGGTCAATAATACCCAGATCCAACTACAGAGACAGAAAGAAGGTGGCAGTGAGGGAGAGAGTGTAAGTCAGTGAAGGACCAAAAGGGAACGGTGTGGTCATGTGGAATGTGCGTGTGAGTATGTTAGTGAGGCACAGATAGATCCCGCAGTGGTCGAGCTAAATGGGCTTTCTTAACTAGACAGCCTCTGCTATCATTGTAGACAGTTCCAGGAGGCCAGCCCGTCCTCACAGTCCTAGCATCTTTAAGGGGAGAGCTGTTGTAACTGGGAGCCAGACTTCACCACCATACAGGGCTCCTTCAGACAACACCTGAGACTCTTCAGTCACTCTCTGCCAGGGACCTGCTACTTCAGCTGTGGGCCCACAGTCAACAAGTCTCTAGCCACCCTGGGTGCAGGCTCCTGTGAGTTCTGAAGTGTGCTCTCCTCTGACCGGCCCAACGCCTTAGCCCAAGTTACTGCAACCACATAAGCAGCAGACACGCAAGAAGCCCACCCCTGTCCAAGGAGCAGCAGCTCTGAGACCAGCCTGCCCCATATCTAAGAGCAGAAGCCTCACGTGGCAACCCCCTGTTCAAGGATCAGCAGCCGTGTGAGAAGCCTGTTTTCCAGTCTGAGGAGCAGCATCCACGTGAGCAGCCTCACCCCTACCTGAGGAGCAGCCCACACTAATCCAAGGAGCATCAGCCAAAAGCAGTCTGCACCTGTCAGACGAGCAACAGTGGGGAGAGCATCCTGCCTCTATCCAAGGAGCACCAGTCACACATGCAGCTCACTCCCACCTAAGGCACAGTAACCACGCAAGCAGCCCATCCCCCATATGAGAACCAACAACTGAGTGAGCAACCTGCACTTGCGTGAGGAAGAGTCACCCTGTAAGCAACTTGCCCCTGTCCAAACAGCTACAGCATTACAAGCAACCGGCTCCATCTAAGAAAAGTAGCAGCGTGCAGCCAGCCTAGATCCAAAGAACAGCAACCACGGGAACATCCTACCTCTGTCCAAGGAATACCAGCTGTGTGAGCAGCTTCCTTCAGAAGCCAGAGATACCCTCCTGCTAACAGCATCCACCAGAGAAACCACTGTCATCTGAGGAGCAGCCACCTTGAAGAGCAACTGTAGCCCAAGGAACCACCATCACCCAAGGAGCAACCCCTGCACAACTTGACATCTAGATCTATCGGTTAGAACGAAAATGGTTAGACAAAGAAATCTGCAAAGAAAAGAAAAGGAGGAATCACCAGAAAAGCAGCTAAGTGAAGCAGATGCATACAATATGTCAGAAAAAGAATTCAGAATAAGGATCCTACAGTGCATAAACAGGATGGAGGAAAAAAATCAATATCATATGTAAGAATCAGGAAGAAATGAAGAGTGACATAGCTGCCATAAAGAACACCATGGAAAGTTTCAACAGTAGATTAGGAGAAGCAGAGGACCGAATTAGCGAATTAGAAGACAGGGAAGCAAAACACACCCAAACTGTACTGCAATTAGAGAAAAAAATTAAAAGACAGGAGGAGAGCCTAAGGGAGCTGTGGGACAACATGAAAAGAAGCAACATACGAATAATAGGGGTACCAGAACAACAGGAAGAGGAATAAGAATTAGAAAACGTATTTGAAGCAATAATCTCGGAGAACTTCCCGGAGGTGGGGAAGAAAAAAATCACGCAAGCATAGAGAGTCCCAAACAAGATGAACCCAAAAAGACCCACACCAAGACACATCATAATTACCATGGCAAATGTTCAGGACAAAGAGAGAATCTTAAAGGCCGCAAGACAAAAACAGAAAGTTACATACAAGGGAGCTCCCATTAGATTATCAAATGATTTCTCAACAGAAACACATCAGGCCAGAAGAGAATGGATGGAAATTTACAAAGTGATGCAAAGCAAGGGGCTGAACCCAAGAGTACTCTATCCAGAAAGACTTTCGATCAAAATTGAAGGGGAAATAAGAAGCTTCACAGACAAAAAAAGGCTAAGGGAGTTTATCACCACCAAGCCAGCAATGCAAGAAATACTAAAGGGTCTAGTATAAAAAGAAGAAATAAAAAGGTAAGAAAGAACACAGGTACAATAAATAAAATGACTACAAACAAGTACCTTTCAATAGTAACTTTAAATGTAAATGGACTAAATGCTCCAATCAAAAGACATCGAGTGGCTGAATGGATAAAAAAACATGACCCATATATTTGCTGTTTACAAGATACTCACCTCAGAATAAGGGACTCACACAGACTGAAAGTGAAGGGTTGGAAAAACATCTTTCAGGCAAACGGAAATGAAAAAAAAGCCAGGGTAGCGATACTTATTTCAGACAAAATAGACTTCAAAGTGAAGTCCATAACAAGAGATAAGAAAGGCCACTTCATAATACTAAAGGGATTGATACAACAAGAGGACATAACCCTGATAAACATATATGCACCCAAAGCAGGAGCACCCAAATACATAAAAAAAAACTCCTGGAAGATATCAAGGAAGAGATTGACAACAATACAATCATAGTAGGGGACTTTAATACACCTCTGACACTGGATAAATCCTCTAGACAAAAATTAACAAAGAAATGGCAATCCTAAATGACTCACTAGATCAGATGGACTTAATTGATATCTTCAGAACATTTCACCCCAAAGCTACGGAATATACATTCTTTTCAAGTGCACATGGGATATTTTCAAAAATAGACCACATATTGGGTCACAAGCAAAGTCTCCCCAAATTCAAGAAGATTGAAATCATATCAAGCATCTTCTCAGACCACAATGCCATAATATTAGAAATAAACTACAATAAAAACAATCCAAAACATTCAAACACTTGGAAGCTGAATAACATGTTATTAAATATTGATTGGGTTACCAATGAGATC
>PVJC01054516.1:0-10471 GCA_004026665.1 Murina feae | reverse complement strand
AGGGTGGGGTTCCTGGCCAGCCTGGGTGAGGGACTGAGGGCCGTTTTCAGGCTGGCTACATCCCCTTCAGGGAGTGGGGTCCTGCTGGGGTGCCTGGCCAGCCTGGGTGAGGGGCTGATGGTTGTTTGCAGGCTGGCCACAGCCCCTTCAAGGTGGGTGTCCCCCCCCCGGGGTTCCTGGCCAGCCTGGGTGAGGGGCTGATGGCTGTTTGCAGGCTGGCCACAGCTCCCATTGACCCAGCGTCCCAGCAAGGCTGGCTGGAAGCAGTCTTCTGGGGTTTATTTGTCTTCTATAATTGAAACTTTGTTGCCTTGAGTGAAGACCACAGTCTACCTAGGGAGGCAGTTTTCTTCATTGCTGGTGCAACAAAGCCTCCTGTTTGCTTCAGTTCCATGGCTTCTATAATTGAAACATTGTTGCCTTGAGCGGAGGCTACAGCCAGCCTAGGCAAACAGTTTCAACTCCATCATGGTGCAACAGAAGCCTCCTGTTTGCTCTAGCTCTGTGGCTGCTTGCGGCCATCTTGGCTGCATTAATTTGCATACAGCCACTCTGATTGGCGTGGCTTGGCTGGTGGGCGTGGCTTAGGTGTCTTGGGGTGGGGGTTAATTTGCATATTACTCTTTTATTAGATTAGATAGCTCCCATTTAGTGAGCACTTCCATACACTGGGCCCTGCTTTAACTTCTCTAAGGCTCCTGACTTACCTAATTGTAGTGATACTGCTACAAGACACTTGTTATTTTATTATGGTCTCCCCACTATATGGGTAAGAAAATTGGGTGGTTAAGGAATTTACCCAAGGTCATGCAGCTCACAGGTGTGCAGGGTCCTATCTGAATCCAGGTCCTCAGGGCTGTACCTACTCAGCCCTGCACAGCCCGTATAGACCACACTGCTACCCCCACCCTCACACCCTTGTCCTCATTTGACAGGTGAGGAGACTGAGGCTAAGAGGAGGGGAGGGGCCTGCCTAAGGTTGCAATGCGGGGACCAGCCTGCTGGCTTTGGAAAGATAACAGAGGTGGAGGAGTGATGGGGGCCCTCACAGAGTAAAGAAGGGAGGAAGAAGATGGACTTAAGGGTCATCAGGGGCCTGGGTTTGAATCTCTGCCCCAACAGGTCCCTTCAGAACTCCAATTATGTGTGTACAATAGAGTCTGAATTTGTCCCACTGCTGTTCTATTTAAAAAATTCTCTTTCTGTGTTTCAGTTTAAATAGTAATTATTGATATGATATCCTATTCATTAATCTTTTCTTCTAGTTTCTAGTCTGCTGTCAATTCCACCCAGTGTATATATCATCTCACACATTGTAGCTTTCACCTCTCAATGTTCCATCGATCTTTTCGATATTTTCCATGTCTCTATTTCACTTGGAGAACATATGACATACACTTATAATAGCCTTTAGGGCCCTTGTCTGAGAATGCTATCATCTTTGTCACTCCTGAAGTTGGTTTTGGTGGATTCATTTATCTCCTCATCATGGGTTTCACTTCCTTGTTTCCTTGAATACCTGCTAATTTTTAATATGTTAAGCGCCATGTCAGTCAGCAGTGACTGAAATGGAAAGGAAGACAAAACAGGCTTGGTGCATAACGTGATAATCGACTCCAAGGTGTCGTGAATTCTATCTTGTTGTATCCTGGGTAGTTTTCTATTTCTATGAAATCTCTTAAGCTATCTTCTCCGGTATATTTAAGCTACTTGTTAATAGTGTAATCCTTTTGGTCTTGTTTTTAAGAATTGTTAGCAGACCTGAAGTAGTGCTTAATCCAGGGGCAGTACGCCTCATGATCTAGGCAAGAATCTCTGTGTATCTATCTACTCAAATCCCCAAGAACCATGGGGCTCCCAGTCCGGCTAGTAGAACAGGTTTGATTCCCAGCCTGTGTGAGTGCTGGCTGTTACCCCTCATCCTTTTGGGGTGTCTTTCTCCAGAGTTTCCTCAAATGGGTACACTTATCAGGACTCAGTGGACAACTTGAGAGGGACCCTCTGTAGGTCCTCTGAGTTCTCTGTTTTCTTCTCTCTCCTCTTGGTACGATCTGTCCTATGGGCCCGAAGGGTCCTGTTCCTCCTGGTTCCTCAGCAGTGTCTCAGCTGCACCTGGTTCTTCTTCCCTGCATCATGGCCTGGAAATTCTCTCAAGATGGGATCACTGGTCTCACCTCTCTGTGCCCCATCTCTCAGGGATCGCTGTCCTCCGCTGTCTAATGTCAGTGTCTTGGTCCTGGTGCTTGACTTCCAGGGCTGGTTTTCTTATTCACTAAAGGGGAATATAATAGTAACTAGAGGCCTGATGCATGAAAATTTGTGCAAGAGTAGGCCTTCCTTCCCCCGGCTGCTGGCACTGGCTCCCCTCAGTACCTGGGACCCAGGCTTCCCTCCTCTGGCTGCCTACAGGCACCTAGGACCCAGGCTGGCTTCCCTCTGGCCCTGGCTTAGTCAGGAAGGACGTCTGGAATGATGTCTAGAAGATGTCTGGTCTGATTAGCATATTACCCTTTTATTATTATAGATAGATTACCCCCCCTTCCCAGAGTTGTTGTGAAGATGAAATGAGATAATCTACCAAACCACAAAGCCTCAGGCCTGGTATCTGATAAGTACTCAATAGATGGTGCCTGCTATTATTATAGCACTTCTGTAACCACTGCTGTGTGGTACCAATGAATGACTGAGGAAATGCGTAATGGGCAAAACAATTAGGAATTCAGAGATGTCTTTATAATAATCACAGTAGCACATGATAATTATATAGAATAAAATAGTGACCTATTATATGCTACGCCAGTTATTCCATGTACACTCAGTGCTTGGTGCCGTTACGTGCTAGGTACACAGCCGACAAATTGGAGAATCTCTTGCCACAGCCATCCCCAGGAGTTTAATAACCACCCTCTGACCTGGATGCAGACAGAGCCAAGGTGGATTTCTGATCACAGTTATGGCAGCGTTGCAGCAACAGTAGGGGTCACCTGGGCCCGGCTTCACCCCCTCCCCGACTCCCCACACAGAGTAGTCAGCAGCCTGTTCTGGGCTCAGAGCTGGGCTCTTGTCCCCTCCTCACCTTAAGTCTCAAGCACTTGTGGCTGAGGTTTGCGGGCCTTTTTTCTTTCTCTCAGTGAATACATAATTGTCTCATAGGATGAGCTGAGATGATGGCTGTAATAAAACTGGTTCATTACATCCCTCTGCACAGAGCTGTTTAATGAACACATGGCTGCCAGCCTTCCTTGGCCCCTGAGTCAAATGAAAATGAAATGCATTCCATGGTATCATTTAATTAGTTAGGGGATGGGTTGGGGAGAGGGAGGAGCTAGTATGGGGCAGAGACAGAGGAAGGAGAGAGCATGAGGGTGGGAGAAAGGGGGGCAGGGGAGAAGCAGGGGGGATGAGGGAGGGCAGGAAGGAGGAAAGAGGGTGAGGGGAGGAAAGGAGTGGCCAGGAAGGGGGAAGAGGTAAGATGGGACCTACATTTGGCTCTAACTCTCCAAATCCCTTAGGGAGGGAAGTACTGGGCGGGCTCATGATTTCCATTGGAAAATGAAGACAAGTTCTACTATGTGCTACCCACCGTGTTAAGGGCGAAATGAGACAGGCTCCAACCATGAACACAACAGATAATAAGATCTCTGCCTTCTTAGGAGGAGAAGGCAAGTATTCAGCAAATAGTCACATCATGAATATACAGAAGTACAGGTAGCTTGTGGTTAATTGCAGGATTGTGTTTAGAGGAGGGGTACAGAGTGGTTAAGAGAGTGGGCTCTGAGGAATGACTGCCTGGATTATAATCCCAGCCACATCATGACTGTGGGAATGTGAGCAAGTTACTTAACCTCTCTGGGCCTCGGTTTCTCATTTCTGAACTGGAGATAAAAGTAAGTATCTCGCAGGGAAGTTGGGAGGATGAAACAAAATGACATGTGTAATTCACTTAGAATAGTGCTCGGTGCCCAGTAAGCAATGACGGATCCTCCTTGACCAGACCTTGACCTTGGTTTGCATATCCGTTCTTGCTGCGTCCAGTTTCAGCAAGAACCCTGCAAAGTCAGGCTAGAGAGAGTCTCTCACCTCTGGCATCTGATCACCCTGGCCTGCGTTTGGTTAGAATCCTGTTAGGTCACGTTAACAAGAATCTCCCGCCCTTGTTGCTGCCTCTTAGTAATTTTCCATCCACCAGCCCCCTCACACTGCTGTTTGGCTGTAAATCCCCGCTTGAGCGTGCTGTATTTTAAATTGTGCTTAGTTTTATATTGATGTCTCTCTTCCACTATTGCAACGGTTTTTAAATAAAATCTGTCTTTATAACTTTAATTAGTGCCTGGATTTGGTTCTCTTTGGTAGCACTTGATATATTCCAACGTTGAATATAAAAGAACTAAAAAAGTAAAGCAAGAGGATTAGAGGCTGTGGTTTAGCTCGGGGCCAGGACAGTGTCTTCTGAAAAGGTGCATCTTAAGCTGAGATCTCAAAGATGATCTACATGTCAAGAAGGGGAGACAAAGTGGCTATTAAGCCTCTGCTTTTCATTGGCCTGTCTAGAAGTCATTCCTCTTGTGGTAGGACCACTCCCTTATTTTCCTTTAAAAAAAACTCTCTACCCACTCTCAGTCCATCCTGGTGGGGCTACCCCATCCCTTGGCTTCTGCCACCCAGCCCTGACCATTCAGTTAATTTCACCTCCTGGCTATCGTAATCATTGTAGTCATGGGCAGATGACCCAAGCCAGGCCAGTGAGAGTCACACCAGGAAAGAGAGATGCAAGCCAGTGTGATGCAATCCTAATGCTAATAGAGTGGAGAGCATGATTGTGAAAGACACCAATCTAGAAGAGATGGAAAGACAATGTCCTGATGACATCGTGTAGATGCCTGGATCCAGCTACGCTGGAAATTATCAACTCCCTGGGTTTTTCTGGTAAATGTACCAATTAATTTCCCTTTTAAAAATTAGTTTGTTTAGACCAGATTGAATTGTTGTGGTTTTTTTTTTTTTTTTTGCCACTTGCAACAGAAATAATTCTTTTTGATATTGTACATTTCTGGCAAAGGAAACAGCCTGTGAAGGGTCTCAGAGGACAGAAGGATCACGGTTTATTCAAGAAATCCAAAGAATGCCAGTGTGACGGACATGTGATGTGTGAGGGGAGTGGTGAGTGTCTGCATAGCATGGCTCAGGGTGCCAAGAAACCTGAGCTTGCATTGGGGAAAGTGGAGAAGCTAAAAGCATTGACAAGAACTTATAATTCTTTATAATCACGTACCCCATGACCTGTCCCAAAGGCTTCATTTCCTGTCGTGCCTCAGACTCAACTCTTTTTTTTTTCATTGACCATATTTTTTTCTTTTTTAAAAAATTATTACATAAAGTTTTACAAAGATTAGTACATATATCTCTTTTTTCCCCTGCCCTTCCCCCCCGCCTCCCCAATCCCCCAGTGTTTTGTGTCCATTGGTTATGCTTAAATGCATGCATAAAAGTCCCTTGGCTAATCTGTTACCCCCCCACCAATCCTCCCTGTCCTTGTTGCTGTAATTTGACAGTCTGTTTGATGCTGCTCTGCCTCTGTATCTATTTTTGTTCACCAGTTTATAATGGTTATTATTATCCATAGATGAGTGAGGACATGGTATTTTTCTTTCATTGACTGGCTTATTTCACATAGCATTATGTTCTCCAGTTCCGTCCATACTGCTGCAAATGCTTAGAACTCCTTCCTTTTTACAGCAGCATAGTATTCCATTGTGTAGATGTACCACAGTTTTTTAATCCATTCATCCAGACTCAACTCTTTATCCACACTCATGGCAAGTTCTGAATCTAAGACCTCAGGACAGTTGTGACTGGACAGTTATGGAGCATGACTACTTCTTAAATATCCTCATTTTACTTTATTTTAAATAATTAACCAAATAATAGAAAATGAGGTGGTCATGGTAAAAAGTCTAATAATATGAATGAAGAAATGATCTCATTTTAAAGGATGGGAATTGGGTCCAAGAATCTCCATCGTGCATAGAAAGATGTTGGGATAATAATAACAATAATAGTTCACGTATTATGTTGGTGCCACCTATATGCCAGCCAGCCATGATGCCATACTCTTCACTTCAATTATTTTTTCTTATTTTTCATTACAACCCTAGGAGGTATGTACCATTATTATCCTTGTTTGTCAGATAAGACAGTCATGGCACAGAGAGGTTAAGAAACTTGCCTGAGATTATATAACTAGTAAGGGGCACAGCTAGGATTTAAATTCAAGAAGTATGGCTCCATGACCCATCCCCTCATTCATGGTCAAGGGCAAATTTTCGTTACCAACTTGATAATTTCATCTAGCATGCAGAGGGAAATGAGTGATTCCAGGAGTCTGAAGAGAAAAGCCACTGGCTGCCCTGAGAACTATCCATGGTTCTGAAACCCACATGGAAACTAACTGACATAGGAACCTGCACCTTGGATCTACTCTCCTGACCTCCCCGACCTTCTCCCCCGACCTCAGACTCCCCTCATCCTCTGCCCACGGCTGTTCAGGCTACTCCTTATAACACTCACCTGGTCTAACTTGACATGCATTTCCTTTTCTTATGAGCCTTCTCAGTTGAGCTGTGGACCAGCAGTATTCCCAAGCCACAACTCTCTTTGCTTTTTCTCTTGATCAAATCTGTGTTTATACTTGGGATTTAGGAAGGAAAACAGACCTGAGTTCAGTTGTTTGTGGTGTGACCTTGGGAAAGGCCCTCCACCACTCAGAGGACAGAAGTCTCATCTGAACAAAACCCACGCTGGACTTGGAAACATGAGCTATAGGCAATCTGGGGACATAATATATACAAGGTGTACATTATGTAAAGCCTGAACATCCTAGGGTTGCATACCCTACATGGTCTCCTGTCATGATCTTTTGTCTCAATGATTACCTTTAGTCTCTGAACACAGATGCATCTATGGGCCTTTTTACATATAGCTCTCTGACTGGCATAGCCTCCAACATGTCTGCCGAGTTCAGGTGCTACCTCCTCCAGGCAGGCCACTATTATCTCTACCACATTACCAACAATCCCAGACTGAGTATGTCTCTCAAACCTTTGAGGTGTTTGAGGGTGAAACTAACAATAATCTACTCTAATAAAAGTGTAATATTGAAATTGACCGTTTCTTCGGTACGCCTAAGCCACACCCACCAGCCAATCAGAGCAGCTGTATGCAAATTAACCCAGCCAAGATGGCAGGCTCGGGCTGCCTCGCCGCGGGCCCAAGCCGCCTTTCTCCCGCTCCTCAGTCCCCGAGGAACGGGAGAAAGGTGGCTTGGGCCCGTGGCGGGGCCTGCTTGGCCACTCCCTGGTCCACTTGCGGGATCCGGGAGCGGAAGAAAGGCGGCCATACTGGCGGTGAGGGCCCCTGGGCACCCGCTGCCTGCCTGGCCGGCTCCCCAGTCCCCTTGTGGGGATTGGGGAGCGGGGAAAGGCTAGCCTGACCACGAGGCAGCAGTGAACAGGCGGGGTTTCCCCAGCTGTCCGGTGGCTGGAGGAAGATGGGGAGTAGGCAAGCTTAACAGGCAGGCAGCACCGAGCCCTGGCCACAGCTCAAAAAACAGAACAACATGCAGGGGAGGGCAGGAGTCTGAGAGATCAACACAGGGGGGTGCCTGCTCCAAGCCTCCATGGTGTGCCTGGGGGCAGGCCCCCAGCAGATAGACACACACAGGATGACTGCTCTGAGCCTCAGATGCGGCTGGGGCAGTCCCCCAGTGGCATCTCTCTCTCTCTCTCTCTCTCTCTCACACACACACACAAAAGGTGCCTGCCAGACTGGGACCATCATAGGACATCCACTGAGGGGTTCTGGACTATGAATGGGGGCAGGCTGGGCTGAGGGACCCCACCCTCCCCCCGTGCATGAATTTCATGCACTGGGCCCCTAGTCTATATAATAAAAGCCTAAGCGACTGTTATAATGGAACGACTGGTCGTTATAATATGCACTGATCACCAGGGGCAGATGCTCAATGCAGGAGCTGCCCCCTGGTGATCAGTGCACTTCCACGGAGTGCAATGCTCAGCCAGAAGCTGGACTCACAACTGTGAGTGCAGCAGCAGGAGCCTCTCCCGCCCCCACGGCAGCGCTAAGGAGCAGTGAGTTGAGTGGTAAGGAGCCTGCAGCTAAGGAGCAGTGAGCCAAGCAGTAAGGAGTGAGTAGGTCGGTGGTAAGGAGTGAGGGATCCTGAACTGCAAGAGAGCGCAGGCTGGGCTGAGGGACACACCTCCCATGCATGAATTTTGTGTACGGGGCCTCTAGTGGAATATATAATAAAGCAGTAAGATATGGCAGCATTCCATGCCAACACCCAGTCTTTTAGAGACAATCTCGGGTAACAGAAGAGCTTTAGGCTTAGAATAAGAGAACTTGGTTCTTTTCTGGAATTTCCTAAATACACTGGCATCATGACTTCAGGCACCCTCTTTGCAACATAAGGATTCGAGAACTCACTAAATGATTCAAAAACTCACTCTTTCTACAAACATGCCTTGAGTATCCACTGTGAGAGTGTAACTGGATCAGGCCTGGTGCAGGGATGGGGTGAATGCAAAGAGAATCAAACCTGAGTGGTAGGAGAGGACAGGCCTCGACCAGATCTAGACAGCTCAGATGAAGGAAGGCCCTGTCAAAGCACGGACATCAAACTGGCTTCTTGTGGGAGAGAGTATTTGAGTTGGGGATGAAGGATTTAAGATGATATAGGAGGCAGAGAGCATTTCAGTGAGAACGAAGGTCTTTGGTTCTGGAGGTCTAGGGTCCGTGATTCTGGACTCTGGCCTCTATAACTCTGGGTTCAATGCCATTTATTTTTCTGTTGTAGATTCCATGGCTCAGGTTTCTGTGACTCTGGGTTCTGAATCTCTGGGTTTAGAATTCTGTGATTCCAGGGTCTTTGCCTCTTGGTTCTGTGGTTCTAAGTTTTGCCATCTATAGGCCTGGGCCTATGATTCTACAGTCTTGGTTTTGGGTTATATAATTCTGAATTCTGGGCTGTATTTATCATTTTGAGAACTGCATCATGTTTATTCATCTCCAAGCCCAAAGGCAGGTGTTGGGGAAGAGAAGGAGATCCCTACCTCCTCCGCCCCCCTCCTGCAGCTCCTCTGAAGGATGTCGTCTCCTCCCCACAACAGGCAGCTGGTCAAAGGAAACCCCTTCACTTGTCCCTTTCTACCCTATTTTACAGTCCTTTCCATTTCAGTTTCTCTGCCCCTAGTGAGGTGCCCTATGGGGGCCAAGCAGAGAAAGGGTGTGGATGGAAGGGCCAGTCCCCCTAACTCGCCAGGGCAGAACATATCTATCCCAGGCTCTGCCCATTCCTAAGTGATGGAAGGCCTGGGTAGGGCACTGCTCTCAGCAACCAGGCACCCCTGTCCTGAAATAACCTGAAGGCTTACCCCTTACTGAAGAAGGAGAAGGAGGGAGTGTGATTTAAGGCCCCTTAAAGGCGTTGCACACTACCAGGGAGTCGTCACTTGGATTAGGCACCCCCCTACCCTGGTGTCATCCCTCAGGCTGCTTCATCTCCTGATGGAGGCCATTGGAGTCCTGCTTAGCCCCTCCATTCTTCTTGAACCAAACCCAACAGAGACAGGAAGTAGTGAAATTGGTTCAGCTCCTCCCCCAACATGCACACACATGTGCACTTGTGCAAGTATGCACGTGCCGTAGCCATCTCTGGCTCCGAGGAATTCTGGACTCTCTTGGGGGAGGGTCTGTTGGAATAGCATATAACAAGTTCAAGGACAGACATGTCATTTGCCTCAGGGTATGGGCGTGTATGAACTCGACTAGGTGTGTGAGAGAGGCCTGATGGGGGGGACAGTGGCTGTCCCTAAGGGTGTGGGTGGTGGCCTTGAGATAGCACAGCTCTCCCAGAGTGACTGTCTCAGCTGCTCTGAGGTGCATCCTTGCCCATCTGGTAATAGCTTCACTCTCACTCTCTCTCTGGGCCCATGGCAGGTGAGGGTGGGGAGAGAGAGCCCACTCTTCTTTATTTGGTTTTTAGATAATGGACCAAAAAATTAAGTCTAAACTCTTTGCAGGGGGGTCATTCTTTCTAATCATTCACCCTGCTGCTCAGTTCTCCGCAACTCGATTACCTCTAATTAGATTAATTAGGTGGAGAATGATTTCTTTTCTCTGGGAACACGAATGGTCGCCAGTGTTTCTGAGTCCAGCGTGGGCTTTGCTCAGATGAGACTTCTGTCCTCTGAGTGGTGGAGGGCCTTTCCCAAGGTCACTCCACAATCAACTGAACTCATGTCTGTCTGATTCTGAAACCAAAACTCTTAACTTTCCCACAATTGGTCTCACCTTAGTCACCTCCCCTCCCCTCCCTCCTGGGTGTGGGATAGGGTATACCCTCTCCAGCACCCAGGAGCTGGGATTAGGATGTGGCTCCCCCCAAGTTGACAGC
>PVJC01054515.1:0-10462 GCA_004026665.1 Murina feae | reverse complement strand
TGTTTTCATGAGAACGAAACCCTTCACTATGCAAGGATTTTTAAATTGCACACTTTTTATTATTTTGGTTTTATTTTCATTTTATACTGCATGACTAAAAATTAGAAAAATGCCTTGCATTCAATAACTATGTATTGAGTGAAATAAAGATTGAATGATTTAACTACTATACAATGACTAAGAAAGTGTAAACAGTCAACAAATGTCAGCTCTCAGTGTTGAGGAAAATCAAACAGTTTATGAAAAATGAAATATCTATACCAAGGTCACAAACATTTTATATGAAAGGCCAGATACTAAATGCTTTATGACTTGGCAGCCAGAGAGTTTGTTGCAACTATTCAGCACTACCTTGAAGTGCAAAATTACCTAAAGGCAATAAGTAAATGAATGGATATGGCTGTGTTCCAATAAAATTTTATGCACAAAATATAAAGAAGCCATTTTTTTTCCACAGAAACTTTCCCAAAGATCCATGAACTCTTAAATAGAAATTATTAAAGGAAAGATTGCACCCCAAGACTCACTGAACCTCTTGCATCAAAGTATACCCTTACTGTATCTTTTGTTCTCAAACTATTATATTACTACTAGAGGCCTGGTGCATGAAAATTTGTGCACTCGGGAAGGTGGGTCCCTCAGCTCAGCCTGAGCCCTTTTGCAGTCTGGGACCCCTTGTCCTACTGATAGTTTAGACCCACTCCCCAGGGGATCTGGCCTAAGCTAGCAGTCAGACATCTCTTTGGCAGCCTGGGAGTCCTCAGGGGATATCTGAGTAATGGCTTAGGTCTAAGCCATTAGTCGGACATCCTTAGCGCTGCCACTGAAGTGGGAGAGGGTACTGCCACCACTGCTGCGCTGGCCAGCCATGAGCTGGCTTCTGGCTGAATGGCACTCCCCCTGTGGAAGTACACTGACCACCAAGGGGTAGCTCCTGCATTGAGCATCTGCCCCCTGGTGGTCAGTGCACATAACTGTGACTGGTCATTCCCAGTCACCCTGCTGTTAGGGTCAACTTGTATATTATCCTTTTACTATATAGGATCTTTCCCTAATCTGAATCAACCATTCAAAACCACACATTAAACGGGATATCAAAATTTTATAAATATTCTAATTTTGACCTCTCTTGCTGTATGAGGTATAAGATAGGCAGAGTTTTTTCTTACTGCTGAAAGCAATAAATTCAGGTTGGTCTTAGCCACAAAAAGTTTTGATAATATTGGGAAAAACTAAAATTTGATATTTGCTTTGTGATAAGTAGGCTCTTACCTTCTGCATGTTTCCTTCCTCCTGGAATGTAAAATTGGCCTATGTACTAATGATATTATCATAGGTCCTGCAGGATGCTATTCAAATTATTCTTTTTACCAGTGGCGCTGGACCTTATATTTTTTTATGAAAAGGCCTTTCTCAATGACTTGGAATATCCATGATACTATTTTTTCTTAGAATATTTCAATGAGGAAAGCAGACACATGAAATTTGAAATTCTGCCACCCAGAAGTGGGGTTTTGCTAGACTTGCTAGTTACTTTCCTTCAGCCACTTTTCCTCTTATAAAATGACATTATCACAATCCACTTTACATAATTGCTTTAAGATTTAAGTGATATAGTAAGGTCAACATAATTTTTCCGTTACATATCACGTTTCAACTGTTGTGGCAGGCAATTTTGATATAGTTTGTATCTCTAATATTTTATCTATGTATAGATTCTAAACACATTTCATATTTTACTCAATAAACTTTATTATATTTAATCCTTTTTTCTTTATTATATAATTTTATAAAAATTTAATCCCCTACTTGTCATTATGCTTCAGATACTGTGTCATTGAATCTAACAATGTAGCTACTGATCAGAAACTCGGTAAATGTTTTTGCATAAACAATGAATGGAAGAATAAAGAAAAAAAAACAAACTAGTAAGTTTTACTTTTTATTGTTAAGGAGAATGTCTCTAGAGTCAACATATTCAACACCTCTGAAACCATTTAAATTTGCATATCCCCTGAACTAACTTTGTGTTAGCCTCATCCTTCTTTCTGCATAATAGTACCTCAAAACCTAAAAAAAATATTTTAGTTAATAATTATGTGAATTTATTTTCCTAAATTTCATAAAAGCAAAATTATGTTAAATCATTATTTCAAAATCTAGTGAGAAACTAATGACAAAATGAAAACAGGTGTAAAGCACAAAGGTTCCTAATTTGAAATTCTACTATGTCTTCTACATTTGCATATCTAAATACTTAATGTCTGTCAGAGGAACAGAAATAAGGTATGTTCTGAATTATTAGTAAGAAATCCCTTCAAAGCTTTATTTTGAAATGTGGGTAATATGTTTGAAAACCATTTAGAGATATAAAAGTAGATATCCAGGAAAGGACTAATGACGACAAGTGGAGAAGAACACGGCTTACCTTTGAATCTTTAGTTTGCCATGTATGTGCTTCACCTGAATTATTCAGTTCATCACTTTGCAGTGTTTGAATCAAATATCAATATGGCTCAAGCACATAAGCAGTGACGGTATTTAACTGGAGAGGATGCAGTCCATTTACTGTTCTAGAAGTTAATATGTGAGCCCTCATGTAAGAAGAAGAAAAATAAAACAGATTATAGAGGATAACGGTCAGAATATGTGTGCAAATTCTTATGGGAGCAGATTGGAAATTTCTTTCAAATTACCTTCTCTGTAAAAAACATCATTTTTACCAGGGACAGAAAATGTGTAAATTTTATAGCCATGGAAACGCACACATCTAATGTCAAGTTTAGAAAGCAGAGTTAAATAGTGATTGGTATTTAGGTATAGAAGTCAAGTCCCCTATTTCCTTGCTTAAATAAATCATAATACTACTCAAGAGATAGAGTTTTTTATATTAAATTTTTTTATAATATAATAAAGAAACTTGTTTTGTTTTGTTTTGTTTTGTTTTAATGAGTTAGATTTTGTATTTCAACAAGTATTTTACAGTGAGTATTTTTTTCTGTACAATGTTTCCAGTCTACGTATTTTGAGGCTAATGATGCTACAAAATATCATACACCAAGATTTTGCTTCTTACCATGGGCTTTTCCTGTGTTTATAAAGAATTTGGTTCTTTTTCCCCGTTATTAAGAAATCCACTGATTCTGAAATGGACTACCAAGCAAAATAGAGACAGACTCATATATAGCAGACAGACAGTGCTAGTAGGGGGGGAGGTGGTGAGGGAGAACGACTGGGAGAGAGGGGGTTAGAGGGATTGAGCAAAAAAGAGAGAACTCATGGACATGGACAACAGTGTGGTGATTGTGGGGAGGGGAGAGCGATGAGGGCATAGAGGGGATGAATGGTGATGGAAAAATGAAAAAGTAAGTAAAATAAAAGATTAAACTATCATGATATTTCATGTGTGTTTCCACAGGGAAGAAGCAAACTGCAATATTATATAGTAGAAAAATTATAATGGATACTAACCAAGAGCGTCTTAATATCTCCTACTCATGGGCGAAGGGGAGGGCAGTTGGAATGAGGGAGAGAGTGATAACTGTTTTAGTCAAAATCAGTAAGAACACATTATGAATTACATAAATGTTACATTGTTTTCTCTCTTTACGGTGAATGTCTTGCATTTCCAAGTGTATGTGTTGGTTAAGCCATCTTGATTTAGATAGATATTTTAAATGGATGGAAAGCTAGGCTCAAACTATAAACCCGGGGAACCCAACTGGAGAGACAAGATTGACAGAAATGGAGGAAGGAGATTATGCTTTCAGCTTGAGAACCCTTTCCTCTGTAAGAGTTCTAAGTAAAAATCTTTGTTTTATATAAAATCTCAACATATACTTAAGTACTTTTTCAATTGGACCTACAGTGTTTGGGTTTTTTTTTACCTATTAAACACAATAGGTAAAAAGTAATAATAACTAGATTTTCTTTTATTCTATCTTAAGAAAGAACTACCTTAAAATGTAGATTAAAATGTTAAATATGTTTAAAGTTAAATTAATTTTTAAATGAGCATTTATACAGTAACAATTCAAGACACAGGATTTGGTACTTATTTCAAAAATATATGTGCACTCCTGTATTCATTGTAAAGTTATTTATAATAGCCACGATTTGGAAGCAGCCCAAGTGTCCATCGGTAGATGAGTGTATAAAAAAGCTCTGATACACTTACACAATGAAAGACTCCTTTGCTGTAAATAAGAAGGAAATCTTACCCTTTGCAACAGCATGGATAGACCTGGACAGCATAATGGTAAAGGAAATAAGTCAGTCAGAGCAAGATAAATACTATATGATTTCACTCATACCTGGAATCTAATGAACAAAATGAAGTAACAAAGAAAACAGAGACAGACACATAGAGAGAGAGTAAGCTGACAGCTGTGGTAGAAGGTTGAGGCAGGCTGGGTGGAGGTGGAGGGATTGAGCAAAAATATATATTAAAAAGAAAAAAAATGATACTCATTCTCCTCTCCTGATGAGTCAGGAGATTATAAAACAGGAAGATGAGATAATCAAACCCGAAAACACAGAATGAGACACTCAGACAAGAAGGGGCGCCTGGAGCGTCTATGGCTTGCTCTGCAAGAAGCACCTCCTGCATAAGACACTGGGAGGAAGTGATAAATGGGCCTTCAGCAGTGATTACCAATGGGGATGAGATGGAAAGAAGCTTTTCTAAACTACGAGTGATTTAAAAGAAAAGTATCAGCTATATTGAAGAAAAGTCTCAATTATCTTTCTGTTTTGTTCTCATAGAAAATGATATGAAAAGGTATTGTCATGTGAAGAGGTGAATAAAAGTACTTAGCCAAAAAATGTAGGAAAAATGCTACGCATTAATTAAAATGGTTATATTTTTCTAGGTTATATGATGTTTGTGGAATATATCATCAATTAAAATTTATAATGTGCTGTTCTCATATTAGATTAATATTAACCTTTATACCTAACAAAGAAAGAGAATGGGCAAGAAGAGGCAGCACAATCTCAATAGCAAACCCAAACTAGTAGAAGCCTGTTTATCTAAGGAAACAATTGCAGAAAAGCTTCCCTAAGGGTAAGGTGTAAGACTATTCAGGTCAGCAATAATTACCAGAAGTTTTGAAAATTGAGAAGCTTTTATTAGTCACTGCAAAGGTTTGGATTGTTCATCCATTTAGGAATGTCATTACGTTTTTGGAAAAATAAAGAGAAAATTTGAGTGACACTTGATGGAATTTTTTTCTTTGCTATATACAGTATCTCTAAAAATTAATTATTGGGATTTAATACATGTTACTTTGCATATAACACATTTAATGGATTTATGTATCTTATATCAATTGGACGTCAAGAACTTTAACAGGGAATTTGTCTCATGTCATGGAACTCACAATGATGTTTCCAACATTGTTTATAATAGTGGCTAGTTCTTTTCTTTTATTATGCAACCATCCAGAAAGGAGAGATTGATGTTTATATTAGGCACTATTTTACTCTCCATCCTACAAGAGTGTTAGGAAACAGCCTACATAGAGATGGAAAAGTGGCTATTAAATACTGAACAAATAATGACATCGTTCTTGCATTTAATCCTTTAATCAATTTCTGTGTAGGAATAAGAAGATACTAGATAAGAACTTCACATTTAAGTGGCGTAGGTAAACATGGTACTCGCCCTTTCCCACAACTACTCAGAATTACAACTAAATTACAGAATAACTGCCATTTAGAACCACCTGCAAACTATGTGTCCATGGCTTGCCCTGGCAAGAAGCACCTCCTGAGTAAGAACCTGGGAGGAAATGATAAATGTGCCTTAAGCAGTGCAATCTGGCTAAATGGCAGTCTTACAACTAGGGAATTAAAGAAGAAGCCACATCAAACCTGGTAGGAGGGGCAGAGACACAGAACAGGCTGGTCCCACACCCTTGTGTGGCAAATAAAATTTGGCAAGAATAACTCAGCTGCAGAGGTGCCTGTTGAAGACTGAGGGGTCCCAGCCCCACATCAGTCCCCGAAGCCCAGGGTTCCAGTGCTAGGAAGAGAAGTTCTCATAACTTCTGGCTGTAGAAAAACAGTGGGGATTGAGGCTGAGGATGAAAGAGGACCACTTGAGTTCTAGGCAGTTTCTCTTAAAGGGCTAAAGCCTATCTTTTCTGTGGACTCCCCTCTCCTGAGCTTTAGTGCTGGGGCACCAGCTTGAAAGACATATGGGAAGACATTGAATTGCCTGGCATCTGGGCAAGAGCTGGGAGGGCAGCTTTCTGCCTGACAGAAGTGCTGGCAGAGGCCATTGCTCCTTTGATGACCCTCCCCCCACAAAGCCAGCAGGCAGATGCCATGTCTGAGACTCCATCAACCTGCTCACACTGTTCACTCTGCCCCAGTGATTACTCAGCAAAGCTATAATTTAGATTCTAAGAACAGAAAAAAGCCTTTCTAAGCAAGAAAAAGCTAAAGTTAATTACCACCAGATCAATCCTACATAATAGAGTTAATATGCAAATGGCCATCACGCCCTCATACCATCATGCCATAATTGCTCAGACACTCAACACTGAGGAGAGAGGAATGGGGGCTAGCAAGGCACAAATGAGCTCACAAGAGAGGAATGGGGACCAGCCAGGCTATGACCCAGGAGAGGGGCAAGCTGCCCACCCAGTGGTCCCGGGTGCCAGCGGCTGTGGCCCATGCAAAGCCACCTGCCCATGGCCCCCTGTGGCTGTGGCTGGCCTGGGCAAAGGCAGCCTGCATCCTGGGTGCCTGTGACTGGCTGGAGGAGGGAATCCTGGGTGCCAGGTGTGGGGCAAAGCAAAGGGAATTAGGGGCTATCAGGCCAGCAGGGAATCCATTAGGGGAAATCAGGCCAGCAGGGGAGCAGTTAGGGATGATTGGGCTTGCAGGGGAGCAGTTAGGGGTGATCAGACAGGCAAGCAGAGGTGGTTAGGGGCAATCAGGCAGGCAGGCAGGTAAGCAGTTAGGATCTAGCAGTCCCGAATTGTGAGAGGCAGTTGACATCCCCTGAGGGGTCCTGGATTGGAGAGGGTGCAGGCCAGGCTAAAAGACTGCGTGCACTGGGCCTCTAGCATTATATGAAATGTTAAAGGGTCTTTTTTCATAGTAATAAGAAAAAGTATGAATAAAGTGGCAATAAATACATATCTATCAACAACTGAATAATAAAATGAATGAACAAGCAAAACAGAAACAGACTCATTGAAACAAAGACCATTTTGACAGTTGCCATATGGGCAGGGCTTTGGGGAGATGGGTGAAAAAAGTGCAGAGATTAAGAAGCACAAGTTGATTGTCATAGAATAGTCATGGGGATGTAAAGTGCAACATAGGGAATATAGTCAATAATATTCTGGTAATTATATGTGGTGCTAGATGGTTTGAGATTTATTGGGATGATCACGTAGTAAGTAATGTACCATATTTTCCGGCATATAAAATGACTTTTTAATCCAGGAAAATCTTCTCAAAAGTTGGGGGTTGTCTTATACGCCCAGTCGCCTTATACGCTGGAAAATACAGTAATATCTAGTCACTGAGGTATACATCTAAAACTAATATGTCAACTGTAATTGAAAAAGTATATATATATATATATATATATATATATATATATATATATATTACTTAAAAAGTAAATAAAAAAGTTTATTAGGAAAAAAAAAGACAAAAATCCTTACCTTTAAAAATGTAAAATTTGCCCAGCCAGTGTAAAATTTGCCCAGCCAGTGTTCCTCAGTGGTCAAGCATCAACCTATGAACCAGGAGGTCATGACTTACTTCCCAGTCAGGACACATACCCAGGTTATGGGCTGGATCCCTAGTAGGGGCTGTGCAGAAGGCAGCCTATCAGTGGTGTTTCTCATCGATATTTCTGTCTCTCTTCCTTTCCCTTCCTGTCTGAATCAATAAAAATATATTTGAAAAAGAAAAAATATTTTGTCAAAGTTGCTTTCTCTCTCTCCTCTGTGTGTAAGCATGTGCCTGTTTCTATAATATCTCTTTCTGCCTTCTTTCTTTCTCTCTCCCCTTCTCTCATCTATTTTCTTAAGCTCTTGAGAGTTTTTGTATCAGTATTATAATTCTTATAACTTTAAGGCAGACTTTTAAAAGAGGACATTGTCCCTAAGAATAAAACATATATATTCATGTCCATATATATATGTCCATATATATATATATGTCCATATATTCATGTGGTCAAGACATGGAAACAGCCGAAGTGTCCTTTGATAGATTATTGGATAATAATGAAATGTTTGTTAATGAAATACTACTCAGCCATACAAAAAGATTAAATACCACCATTTGTGGCTTAGCATGCTTGACTCAGTTGGTTGAGTGTTGCTCCATACACCAAGAGGCCGTTGGTTTGATTCCCAGTCAGAGCACGTGCCTGCATGCAGGCTCAATCTCCTGTAGGGAGTATGCAGAATATTGCTGATTGATGTTTCTCTCTCTCTCTCTCTCTCTCTCTCTCTCTCTCTCTAATAAAAACATTAACAAAAAATACAGGCATTGTGACAACAGGATGGACCTTGATTATATCATGCTAAGCAAAATAAGTTAGTTAGAAAAATAATCATTTTACTTATATGTAGAATAAAAAACTGCAAGTGACAAATGAACAAACAGGAAAAACACACAAACCAAAACTCTTAGAGACAGAGTTATCAGAGGGAGGAGTAGTGCAGTAAAAGGTAGAGGGGGACAACTATATGGTGAGAGATGATTTGACTTTGGGCGTGGGCACACAATGCAATATACAGATCAGGTATCATAAAAATGTACACTTGAAACATATGTAATTTAATTAAGCAATGTCATCCCAATAAATTCAATAAAAATTAAATAAATAGGACCAGACACTTAGAAAAGAGGTACATGCCCTTGACTGGGATCCAACCTGGGACCCTTCAGTCCTTAGGTCAATGCTCTACCCACTGAACAAAACCAGCTAGGGTAAGAGAAGCTGTTTAATCAATAGATGTCTTAGTAAATACAACATAGAATCTAACTTGAAATTAACCCTTTATATCATGATATGTCAGCTGAATATTTGTTCCAAATATTGGTGAGACATTCACTTTTGGCTATAACTACTGGCTATATATTTAAGTATATAAATTTAATTTCCCCAGATGAAGAAATGGATAGCTTTGTCCATAACTTTCTCTTATTTGTTAATTGAAATTCAGATGTCACCAAGCTATGACTCCAGGGCTATACCTGTTATCTGTTTTTGTAGAATTAGGCCAGCAAAATAAGAATGATGATTACATTTTGAAAATTATCAAAGAAGTCTAGTAAAAATCATTCTGTGATGTGTAAAAAGTCTATAAAATTCAAAGTTTAGCATCCATAAATAAAGTTGTGTTGGAACCCTGCCATACCGTTCAATTACATATTATCTATGGCAGCTTTGGACTAGAATAGCACAATTGAGTAGTTGTGACAGAAAAAGGTTAGTCCCACAAAGCCTAAAATCCTTAGCATTAGGCCTCTTATAGAAAAAAATTATCAACACCTTTAAGTGTTAAATAATTAACAGTGGTCATGGTGTTCTAGTTCAGGTACTTCAAGGCCACTTCCCTGTAATCTCTTAATGCACTATTGCAAGTTATGTGACAAATTATAAAACGTGGAAAAGAACTGTTCTCCACTCTTGGGAATCAAATGGCCTATGCCTTCTATACAACTCCCTCCAAAGGATATTTTTAAGCCTATGTTTTCCCAGATGAACAAAAACTTTTTAGATGGAAATTAGCCAAAATGTCTTAGCTGTGAGGCAGGGTTCTCTAAGGGTCACGTGGCCCAATTTCACCCTGCAGTTTTTTTATTCATTAAAAACAGATGGGTGCAATTCTTGCTAAAGAAGCTCCCAATCCTCCTAGAGACATTTGAAAGTGTTTGCAGTCCTGTTCACAAAATTTCCTTAAAAACTGGGGGGAAAAAGCTACCAACATTTAATGAGTAGATAGCAGGAGTGTGAAACATCTTGCAATGCATGTGACAGTGAAAAATTATCCCTTCAAAGATTTCAGCACAGACTCATTGAGAATTACTGTTTTAAAGCATTAGGAGCAAAAACAAAAGCAAAATATTTTTGTCTGTCTTTCAAAACACAATAAAAAAGGATTTGGTGCCCATCTTGCTTGGCAACAACATACCACTAGAAAAATAATAGCACTCAAATAGATGATGTGTCCAAAACTCCCAGGCATGTTTTTACTGCCAACATTTGGAGAAAAGTTTTAAATGGCTTACTTTTTTTTCCAAAAGTAAGGTTATTTTGATTTAAAAATTTATGATCTGTCATGTAATATTTTAAAAAATACTGCCAGACAATATTGTTTAATTTTTTTAATTACATTTGTTGAGGCAACATTGGTTAATAAACTAAACTAATAAAAGCGAAATATTAAAATTAACCGTTTCTCCGAGACAGGGTAAGCCA
>PVJC01054514.1:0-10477 GCA_004026665.1 Murina feae | reverse complement strand
CTTCTTGGTCATTTCTGTTCTCAACTTCTCCCATAAAAGTCTTCTCTGTCTTATTCTATATCTTCAGTGTCTTTTCTTTCACTTTTGGCTCTTGTCTCTCTCTATCTCTCTCTCTCTCTATCTCTCTCTATCTCTCTCTCTCTCTCTCTCTCTCTCACACACACACACACACACACACACACACACAATTTCCCACTAATTTTGAGCTCCTCAAGACTAAGAGGAGCTTGTCTCTTTCATTTCCAGAGCCTAACACAAGAACTAGGACATTTAGAACACAATTTAGTGGGGCTTGAGATGAATCACATGGCTGCTACTAGTCCACATATGGGAACAGGATTGACAGGCCTGTTGCCAGAAATCTGGGAGTGCCAAGATCCTGGTAGACCCCCAGGATGAGACTGCCTCCAGGACCACAGTCCAGCAGAACTGAAGCCAGGTCATGGGATCTTTTTTGGGTCTGTGATCAAGCCTGCAGATGGCATACCTGTTACTGGAGATGACATATGGGTGGCTCCCACTCTATCCCTGGGCATGCAGGACTTCCCCTATGACTACCATAGAGCAAGGCTGTAGCGGGGTCACAGGGCTGCTTCTAAATCCACTGACTTGTCCAGGAGCAACAGGTCTGTTACTGGGTGAGCGGGTGGGTACAGCTCTCGCCAAGTCCTTGGGTGGGCAGGTCTGCCTTCTCACCATGGTACAGCAGGACTCAAGATAGGTCCGAAGTCTGCCTCTGGAACCACACTTAGGTTTAGGTCCGTTGGCCTATTACCAGGGGCACAGATGGGCATGTCTCCTGCCAGATTCTGTGTGAGCATGATTGCCCCTGGACCACAGCAGAGCGGGGTTGGAACTGAGTCACAGGATAGCTTCAGAGTCCACAGCCAGGACTAATGTTGACAATCCTGTTTCCCAGGAGCACAAACAAGTGTCGCTGGTCCCTGCACGGCAGGAATGACTGTAGACTAACGGAGAAGGGGTGGTGTAGACCTGGAGCCAGGTCTCAGGATCCACAGTGGAGTCCCAGGCCAGTGGTCTGTTGCTAACGGCACAGACAGGGATGACTCCTCCCAGACCCCTTGGAAGATGGAACTGGTGCAAAATTTCAGCCAAGCAGGGCTGAACTGTATCCACTGGGGCACAGGGCTACCTTTAGTCTATAGCCAGGACTGAGTTCAGTGAGCCCACTACTAGGGTGTGGGCCTGCATTCTCAAAGTGGCTCTCCTGGTCTTGGGCTTCACATGGGGGGTCATGGGTCATAACCTCCTACCTGGTTCTTACAGCTCCAGCAAAGAAAGACACTTTGTCCATGGATGGCTGCCCGAGTATTGTTTGTGGGGAGGCGGTGGGGTATGTGAGCTAGGGACCTTCTATTCAACTATCATTCTGATGTCATGTTCCTCATACAGGATTTTTAAAGGCTTTCAAGAAGGAAATATATATATATGCCTCAGCAAGCTTGGATAAAAACGATCTTCACTGGCCAGTGTGGCTCAGTTGGCTAGAGCTTCCTCCCTTACAGCTACAGGTGGCAGTTCAATTCCCAGTCAGGGTTGCAGGTTCTACCCGGGTCAAGGAGCGTGCAGGAGGCAACTGATCCATGTATTGATGTTTCCCTCTCTCATCAATGTTTTTCTCTCCCTCTCTCTCCCTTCCTCTCTAAAATCAATAAAGCATGTCCTCAGGTGAGGATTAAAAATAAATGATCTTTAAGTGTTAGTACTTAGCCAGGAAAACTTCCTTTCCTAGTAATGCTGGCTAAAAGAAGCATTATTTTCATATAAAATTCAAATTGATCAAATTTTGGTAATATGCTTGCACAAATTTTCTTTTTCTGTTGAATGAAAATGCCCAGAACGGCACACAGTTTTCCTGTAAAATATAGTTGTAAAAGAACACAAAAATTCTGATAGTACAGGATCTGCTGGTATGAATGTTTATGAAACAAAGGATGAGGAACAAGTTTAAATAGATTGTTTCCTGTATTCACTTATGTGTGTTCCTCATTCAGCCCTCAGAGAAGGTGAAACCATCTCTACTGCTTGTTTTTTCCATCCTCCCTTAGATGCCATCTAGATTTGAATGAACTAACGTAGCTAACTTAACTTAGATTATTTTTTCAGATCTTATAGTATGACATGCAGATTTTTACATTTAGCATAGCAGCTTTTTTTCTCATGCCCAAATTAACATCCTAACATTAAAAATAGCTCTCAACTTCCTTTCAACCTCATACTAGGTTTTTTGAAGTTTTATCTCCCCTTTCCACTCCAAAAATATACACTCTCCCATAAATAAAGGAATACACAGCATTTGTCACCACAAGTTACATGTGGTTTTCTTTCCATTTAGAAGGTTGTCCTATAACAGTAGCCCGTCCACCACCCTGACGAATCTTTGCTTTCTGCGTTATTACTTCTCCATTCTCCCTTTAATTACTTTCAGCTTCCCAGGACATTTTCTAAATGGAGGCATTCTCCATGCAATAAAACATCTCTAGCAATTCTGAGTCAGCAGAGAAATGTATTTATTTTCACAGAGTCTGTTTTTCTTCAGCCATGTGAGTGTCCAAGGGTAGGAGATGTGTGCTATTTCCTCCTATAATTCGAAACAAAGAGGGTCACATTTCCCCCCCAGGATTGAAGAAACATTTTGCAGAGCTGATAGGATATATAAGATGTTTTAAAGTATTTGAAGCAACAATGGCAGAGAAATTGTAGGGTGCTTACAGATGTGATGTATGGAGTTTGGTCAGGAATTTAATAAATAGGCAGATATGTACTGATGGAGGGGGTGGTAGGTGGGAAGCAGATTATCTCAGCACTGGAGTCTACTGGTGTCCTGGGTTGAATAGTGTGAGCTCAGGATCCATGTCCTACTGGAACCTTAGAATGTGACCTTATTTGGAAATAAGGTCTTTGCAAATATGATTAAGATGTAAGTAAAGATGAGATTGTACTGGAATAGGGATGGCCTTCATACAATATGACTGGCATCCCCATGAGTAAAGGAGAAGGGACAAGGAAACAGGGAGAATACCACGTGGTGAAAGAGGCAGAGATTGAACTGATACTTCTGTGAGTCCAGGAATGACAAGGATTGCCAGCAAAACAGGAAGCCAAGAGAAAGGAATGGACTGGGTTCTTGTAGAGAACCAACAGAGAGAGCACAGCTGTGCCAACACCTTGAATTCAGACTCTGGCCTTCAGAACTGTGAGAGAATAAATTTCTGCTGCTTTAAGCACCCAGCCTGTGGTACTTTGTTATAGCAGCCCCAGGAAACCAGCACAAGTGGCAACATTGAGATCTACTTTGTCATCAAGAACTAGGTTCAAACCTTCATTAAACACTTTGCTGCGCATCTGACCTGATTTTCCTTATCCATGAAATGATTATTGTCAAGATTTAGGAAATGTGTTTTGCCTAAAAGAATTTCGTGAACTATTTCAGGCAATTAAATAATCATTTGGAAAAAACTAACAATAATTCTTTAGCAATGTAAGACGTCTCATCTTATACTGAAAAATACTCCTAGTTGAAAAGTGCTGAGTCTGATGCTCTGTTACATAAAGACAGTAAATAACAAATTTGCTGTTATATGTTTAATATAAAGAAAATAGTTTTCAGGGAGGAATGCAAACTCTAAAGAAAACAAATATTATTTTAGGACACTTTTTTTTTGTTTAATCTTAACATAGTAAATATAAAATGATAGCAACCAACAAGGTGACAAACAAAGTAGAGTAATATTCATTAGAAATTCAAGCGGGGTAGGCAGCCACAAGTTCTTATTTATATTATCACTATTAAAGGACAACCTCATTCTTGAATAGAGTTTCTCCTTCTCTTTCACATCCCTGAACTTGAACAGCAAGTGTTACTTTGGAACATTGCCAGGACAGTTGTATTCTCTTGAATGCAAATTATCTAGAGGTTGAGATGTTTGTCTGTTATCATCATCATCATCATCATCTATATTATCTTCAATGATGTATTCCACAAGCCCAGAAGAGTTCCTGTTTTATAGTAGATAATTCAATAAATGTGCTGTGAATAAACAAATAAATATGTTAAATGGATAGATGAATTTAAAAAAAGTTACTGCCAACTGAATTCGTATGGTACCTCTCTTTACCACCATCAATTGAACTCTTCCTCGAGGTTTCTTCTCAAACCGCTGTTTAGAGAGAGAAAGAGGATATTAGTGACTTGTCCAAACAGATTCTGTGATGATTTTGAGTGCTACAAAGATGACAACTAGACTAAACTTTTGAAGACATGAGTCTAAATCATGACTGTGCCACTAAATGCTCATATAATTTTAAGAAAATCATTTTTAACTCTTTAAACAATGTTTTGTGATTGAGGAAATGAAATAGACATCACCTAACTGTCTTCCAGCTCTGCCATTTCATAATTGTACTAGAGGCCCAGTGCATGAAAATTTGTGCACTGGGGAGGGGTCCCTCAGCAGGACTGCCTCCTCTCACAGTCCTGGAGCCCTCAGGGGATATCCAACTGATGGCTTAGGCCCAAGTGGACCTAAGCCGAAGTCTGGCCTTCCTCTGCGGGAGACAACTGGACTAATCAGGGGAAGGTGCTGCCCCCATTACCCCACTGCTGCTGCTGCTGCCACTGCCCAAGCCCTGGGCTTTGCAGCCGTTGGGGCTCACAGCTGCCCCAAGCCCAAGCCTCACAGTCACCAGGGCTCACTGCTGCCTGAGCCCACGGCTGCCTGAACTCCAGACCTTGCAGCCACTGTGGCTTTTTCTGGATGAATGTCTGCTCTAATTAGCATATTACCCTTTTATTAGTATATATGCATTGGATTTGTTGCAAAGAATCATGACAGCAGAAGGGAACCAGAGATTGACACAGATAGGGAAAGAGTCCAAAGAGAAAGAAAAGGAAGTTAGAAGGGATTTGGGGGATCAGGCCAACAAGTACAAGCAGAAATGTCATTACAGTTAGAGGTAGAAGACTTCTCAGTACTTGGTGTGTCTATAAACTTGAGTTAGCCAGCCTTTCATTGAGTCAGTGTTTGTTGAGAATCTCCTGTGTGTTACCCTGAATTTAGATTGGAAGGATAGATATGAATATAATTGTATCACCAGTTCTTCAGGAGTTCAAAATCTAATGAGAAATTATGATAATGATGTATACCTGAAAGTTTAAAGCAATATAAAGTGTATTTGAAGCTCTGCCAGTTCTAAGAATTGTGTTCAAGATGATTTCAGTTCACTTAAAGGTATCATCAAAAAGTCATTTCTTGAGACGTGGTTGAATATTATGAGAAATAGTCAGTGGTTTGTTAGTAATCTAGCTTTTACTTATATTTTAAAAGGAGATCTGCTTTGTAACACTTGCCTGTTTTCTGGGTGTAAATACTCCTAGCATTATTGATGGCAGGTTACCAGTGTGACATCATGAGAGGAAGGGTTGGGAAGAGGTGTGCACAGTCATACCACAGGCTGCAGCACACACAGGGTCAGAGGAATGAACTCCGGGGCAAGGTGTTACCTCCTCCCAGACAGACAGTTGAATGGAAACTGAAGCTGTCCATATTCTGCAGCATAGGGACTCAATTATAAAGGTGACTAGTGACAATATACTCCCTAGCTATACTCTAATGGTGTTCAACAGAGAATGGTGCACATTTACTTAGCACTGTGAATCAAGAATATTGCAAATGAAACATCTAATCTAATAAAAGAGGAATATTCAAATTAACCCTCACTCCGTTACACCCACAAGCCATGCCCACCAGCCACCCCCACCAGCCAATCAGGAGCAAATATGCAAATTAACTCAACTAAGATGGTGGCAGCCACAGATCTGGAGTTGCCCTGGGCAATGGAGGAAGCCAGGGCCCTGTGGGCCCTGAGCTCTACTCAAGGCTACAAAGTTTCAATTATAGAAGTTAAATAATTCCCAGATAGCTGTTTCCAGCCAGGCACCCCAGTAGGGACCCGAACCCTGAAGGGGCTGTAGGCAGCCTGAAACGGCCCTCTGCCCCTCACCCAGTCTGGCCAGGCACCCCAATAGGGACCCAAACCCTGAAAGGACTATGGGCAGCCTGAAATGGCCATCAGCTCCTCACCCATGCTGGCCAGGCATGCCAGCAGGTGGACATCCCCCAAGGGGTCCCAGACTGCGGGAGGGCACAGGCTGGGCTGAGGGACCCCCCCTTCCCCCCCAAATGCACAAATTTTTGTGCACCGGGCCTCTAGTCCTATATAATAAAAGCCTAATATGCAAGCTGTCACCTCGGGTGGTAGTTCAACTGGGAGTTTGACCAAGAGACTGGGAGTATGACCACTCGCTATGACGTGCTGACTACCAAGGAGTGGCGCAGAACATGGTGAGCATCAGCGACATGCTGCAACCTTTCACCAGTTCCTGGGGGTGGGCGGGTGATGGGGACAGAGGTTCAGTGAGAATGCGGGCTGTTTGCTGAGCTTGCTCTCACTCCCACTGCTACCCTCCCCCGGGACGCAGGGCTCATGCACCAGGGAAGTCCCCATGCTCAGGTGCTGGATGTCCCTGAGGTGCCCACCCAGCACCTGTGCAGCCTCTTCTGGGTGAACCAGGCTGCAGCTGCTGGGACCGCAGGGGCCGATCAGGCTTCCTGTGGGTTCATGCAGGAGCTGGTATGTGAGGCCAGCTGGGGGAGAGCATGCTGACTGTCCCGCTTCCATGCAGTGCTACTGGGTGGCCCAGAAGCCTATGCAGTGCTCCAGCCCACAGCATCCAGCCATGATCACTGCATCTTCGTGTGGGGACTTGGGTGCCATGACTCAGGTGGAGGGAGATGCATGGGAGGCCCTGGGGCCCAGGTGGTGCCCAGGGACCATAGGTCAGCTGGGACCTGCCCTTCCATGCCAGATGCTCATGCTTTGATAACTGGCCAGGCCTAGGGACCACACCCATGCACGAATTTTGTGCACCAGGCCTCTAGTATTCTATAATGAGGATGTTTGCATCTTTTGTATGAGTTGATTAAAAACTCCTGAGAAACCTTTTGGTTATGTATAACCATAGGACATGTCACTAAACTTTCAGTGCCTTTTTATAAATATCCACTTCAAAATCAGTGTGGGGTTTTTTATTTGTTGTTTCTCACTTCTTTATTTCCTTACGACAAACCCCAGGCTGCATATAGATATTTGCCTTCTTTTCCCCAAACTCAGTTTTATTTTATGACTTGCACTCTAGTTCAAGGCCTTCTTATTGCTCATCAGAACCTCTGTAATGGCTACATAACCGATTTATCAAATTTACTGACATATGTCATATACAAGTACCAAAGTAGTCCCCTAGTCCCTATTATAGTGTAAGTTCCAGAAAAAGTAAACTTTATATCTTTCTTATCCACCACAATAAATTTTTATGCAAGCAACGAAATCTGACTTGGGCTAACAAGCAGAAAATAAGTTTATTGAAAGGATACTGGATAGCTATAAATATCAACTGTAAAACTGAGAATCTGAAAGAGGAGAGTGGTAAACAAGTAACATTGACTAAAACAAGGTAAAAATGGCTAATGCTGCTGCCTTTAAATAATTGTTTTGGGAGCTGGATTATCTGCTCCCTTGCCATCACTCTAAATAATCTCTATCTGTCCCCATGTCACTCCCTCAAAATTAAAAGAGCTTGTTGGAAGCACACCATAGACCAAGCCCAAGTCATATGTTTATGTCAGTCTCCTTGGTTAATCTTTTGTATCTAATTTCCACATTATCCACCTCTGGGTGAGGCTCCTCCCTGTCTTTTTAAATCATAATCAAACCTGAATGTTCTGCAACATATGGACCAAATTATAAAGTTGACCAGTGACCATAAACTATCTATACTCTAATGATGAGAGAGGAAATACAAGAGAAACTAGTCAAAATATACAAATTCATACAACCAGTCAAAATATACAAATTCAAAATATACTAATTCATTTTATTCATAGTTATGAATAAAATGCTTAGAAGTTTACCAAATAGGTTTCTTATTTAGTAAAACTCCTGCCATATCGATATATCTCTGCAAAATGATCCCTTAAAATGAGGCCTCTTACCTTACTCAATTATGCTCCATAGTCTCTTATCTCTATGACTTTGGTCTTACTGCTTCCTGGGAGCACCCTGCCCTTTACCTCCTCTTGTTAAAAGCCTTTTCTACCTTTGAGGGCAGAACTAAAGCCACCTTCTTCATGAAATTATATTTCATCTTCCCCACAAGAAGCCAAATTCTGTTCTAGATCTTAGCCTTAAGTTTGCAGCTCTCCTATAATGTGCCTTATGTGATATTTTGTGATGTGTAGCTTATATTCCATCTTTTTCAGTTTCTCTACATTGAAAAATCCCCATTGTCATTATCTTGTTGGTTTGTTTTTCTATTTTAGTGAGAATGAGAGACCTTTAACTTTTAGGATAATTAAGAAAAATACAAATTTCAAGTAAGCACCCGACATAAAGAGTAATATCCATTTTATATCAGAAGTTATAGTAATTGTAGATCAATTATCTAAAATGCAGTTTTAATGCATGGGTCACTTTTATAATTTTGACTTAGTTAGTGATTCATGCACCTAATTTTAAAATGAATAGTGATGAATATACAAAGCTGAAAGTGATTATTAGTCAATCCTAATTCCCTGTTATTGGTTTATAGAATATTCTTGGGTTTTAAACCTATTATCATGGGTCACAATGTCCTCACGGTTTGTCAAAGGATGAGATAATACCTCTTAACTCCTAGAAGGAATATTAGATTTAAAGAGGAAGAGGGGACAGGAGCCAGAAAATAGCATTAAAAGCAGTACCAAGCTGGCTTGTGGGAGAAAGAAGCTTGCCTGTTCTACTATGAAGTGGTTCATACTTGGTTTCCTGCTGGTCATCAGGTTGGAAGGAATTTTGTTGAATTAAGGGAAAGAAATCCAAGTGACAACCATGAAAAAACAGTATGAAGCATATTCTGTTAGTCTGGGTTTGACAGTGAACCTGAACTTGAAGACAAACCATAAATCATTGTCCCAACACTCTGTCTTAAAATTGAATGCTTTTATGTGAACAATGGTACTTCCCAAATCAATATATGTATTTATTTAAATATATATTATGTAAATATACATGCAATGTATACTTGGATATATATGTAATATCATATATATATAGACAATAAAATATGGTGTGGCAATTTAGTAATTTCTCTACTGTATGAAAACAAAAACTAATTTCTAAATTCCTAGTCATTTTTAGAAATTATTATAACCTTTGCTGTCTCTTTTTTTTTTTTTTTCACGGAGAAATACACAGCAGGCCAAATGTTTTACTAGGCAAAGTATGTATGAAAGATTCTGGGTGCTTTTCATAGCCAAGGTCAATCTGGGCATGTTTTGTTCTCTTGGGCTGTTAAAGTCTACTTTTATTACAGGTTTTCTGATTTCCCAGAACACATATGTTGTTATATGGAAAACATCCAGACTTTATGAAAACAAGTTTGTGTGTTTATTACCTAAGAAATGGAATAAGAAAATAACATTGCATTACTAAAAAATCTGCTTTAAGAAAATATTTTTCCAGTTGAAAAATAAATGATTTCAACAGAATTACCCATTTTACTGATAGCATCTTATTGGCCTGTGAGAACATTTTACCCAGAAAATGCTGGCTACTCTGTGAAAATAGTTGGAAATGGGAAAATAGAAAACAAACAAACAAACCATTTCTTCGCTTACCAAAAAGTAAATGGGTTTACAAATATGAATTGTCATCTTCACTAATACAAACTTGCTTAAAATAGAAAACATGAAGCTAGAGCTATTTTTTACCAGGTTTGAGTAAAAAATAAAATAAAAGAGAGGGTTGTTGAGAGAATGACAGGCCCATGTCTGGGTCTTACCTGTAGGATGGAGTAGATAATTAATCAGGTAAGATTCCAGTCCAGATAGTCTTGCTTTTTGAGCCTCCTGCTCTTTCTGATTGTAATGTAATTAATGTGAGGTTAGTTAGGCATGACTCCTGCAGGACTCCATATGGGGCAAGATAACCCAACACACACTTTAACGTTCTCTCTCTCTCTCTCTCTCTCTCTCTTTATATATATATATATAATTGATGTTTTTACAGAGAGGAAGAGAGAGGGATAGAGAGTCAGAAACATCAATGAGAGAGAAACATCAATCAGCTGCCTCCTGCACACTTCCCACTGGGGATGTGCCCGCAACCAAGGTACATGCTCTTGACCGGAATCAAACCTGGGACCCTTGAGTCCGCAGGACGATGCTCTATTCACTGAGCCAAACTGGTCAGGGCTAACATAATCTTTTTTAATTATTTCATTAGAACGGCAGGAATTAATCTCAAAAACTATGTGATTTTAAAAATAATGATACATTCATATATAGCACTCCAATCTTTAAGTTAAGCTACTCATCCATATTTCCCCAAAGTAACAAGTTAAATGTAGCAGTATGTGTCC
>PVJC01054513.1:0-10478 GCA_004026665.1 Murina feae | reverse complement strand
TTTTTTTTTAAAAATCTGGGTCCACTCTCTTTGCTTTTTTGGTGAGCCTGGTTAGAGTTTCATTAATCTTGTTTATTCTTTCAAAGAACCAGCTCTTGGTTTCATTAATCTTTTCTTTTTTCTTTTTTAGTTTTTATGTCATTTATTTCTTTTTTAAAAATTAAGTCTTTATTGTTCAGATTATTATAGTTGTTCCTCTTTTTAACCCCCATAGCTCCCCTGTACCTGGTCCTTAACCCATCCTCTTTTCTTACACCCCCCGCCACTGTCCTCATCCATAGGTGTACGATTTTGTCCAGTCTCTTCCCGCAACCCCTACACCCCTTCCCCCCTGAGAATTGACAACTTGATAGTCCACTCCCTTTCTATGCATAGATTCTATTATATTCACCAGCTTATTCTGTTCATCACATTATTTATTCACTTGATTTTTAGATTCACTTGTTGATAGATATGTATTTGTTGTCACTTTGTTGTTCATAATTTATATCTTTACCTTTTTCTTCTTTTTCCTCTTCTTATAGGATACCTTTCAGAATTTCATATAATACTAGTTTGGTGGTGATGAACTCATTTAGCTTTTTCTTATCTGTGAAACTCTTTATTTGACCTTCAATTTTGAATGATAGCTTTGTTGTGTAAAGTAATCTTTGTTGTAGGTTCTTGCTATTCATCACTTTGAATATTTCTTACCACTTCCTTCTGGCCTGCATAGTTTCTGTTGAGAAATCAGCTGACAATTGTATGGGTACTTCCTTATAGGTAACTAACTACTTTTCTCTTGCTGCTTTTAAGATTCTCTCTTTGTCTTTTACTCTTGGCATTTTAATTATGATGTGTCCTGGTGTGGTCCTCTTTGGATTCCTTTTGTTTGGGGTTCTCTGTGTTTCCTGGACTTGTAAGTCTATTTCTTTCACCAGGTAGGGAAAGTTTTCTGTCATTATTTCTTCAAATAGGTTTTCAATCTCTTGCTCTCTCTCTTCTTCTGGCACCCCTATAATTCGGATGGTGGTATGCTTAAAGTTGTTCCAGAGGTTCCTTACACTATCTTCATATTGTTGGATTCTTTTTTCTTTTTGCTTTTCTGGTTAGGTGTTTTTTGCTGCTTCATATTTCAAATCTTTGACTTGATTCTTGCGATCCTTTAATCTGATGTTGTAACTCTGTATTACATTCTTTATTTCAGTCAGTGTATGCTTAATTTCTAGTTGGTCTTTTTTCATATCTTCGAGGGTCTCACTAGATTTATTGAGGGTCTTACTAAATTTATTGGCAGTTTCCAGAAAATTCTTGAAAAACCTTAAAACCGTAGTTTTGAACTCTATATCCAGTAGTTTGCTTTCCGCCATTTCTTTCATTTGTGACCTGTCTCTCTGTCTCTGAATTTTGGCTGCTTCCTTGTGTTGATAGAGTGGTTTTGTGTGCTAGGTGTCCTATAGGGCTCAGTGGCCCAAACGCCCCAATTATCTGAGGTGGACACTCTTGGTGCACTCCTTTGTGGGCTTTGTATGCAATCTTGTTGTAGTTAAGCCTTGATTGTTGTAGGTATCGCTGGGAGGAATTGATCTCCAAGCCAATTGGCTGTGAGAATCAGCTGTGTTTATGGTGGGAAAACTTCTGTGCTGGAGACACCCCTATGGGGCAAGATTTGCTTCACTGGGGCTTTGGTGCTCACTGAGTCTGCCCCCTGAGTGTGTCCCTTATGGATCTGATGAGTTGTAATCTGGATGGCCCGGCTCTGACCACTGGGTACACTGGCTATTGGATCTCTAAGGAGGTGCTAATTTAGCTTCTGCCTGAGGCAACCCAGCAGGAGGTATGGAGAGATCTGCAGATTCTTCTTCTTTGTGGTTTAGAGGTGCCCAGATGAGAACCAGCTGTGAAGCAATGCGTGCTGCTGTGGGGCCTTGTACCTTTTTTTAGATGTTCTTGGTCTCTCTGACCCAGCTGCAGTTTGTTAGGTAATTTTAGATTGCAAAGGGCCAGGTCATTCATATGCAAAAGCCTCTATGCACAGCTTGGGTGGGGCGAGGTCTCAGGGAATCAACAGGCAGTGCAAACAGTTATGGCTAATCCTCATCCCTTCCCTAAGAGGCCCTGGGTCTCAGTGTCCTATGTTAATTGCTGAAAGCACCTCAGAGAGAAAGCCACCCTTAAGTTCTGCCCAACAGTCTAGTTTCTCCCGGTATGAGTCTGGGTCCCCAGAGACTCACCTGGAACGAGTTCAGAGCAGTCGGGAGCTTGTGTCTTCCTTCCGATTAAGAAAGACAACCACGTCCTCAGTTGCCAGCCCTTTCTGCAAGGGCCTCAGTACCTTACTTCTGCACCCCCTCTGAGTCTTAGTGTGCTTTTCTCATTCTTTATAGTTGTAGATTTCCACTCAGCCAGCCTTTCTGTGGTTCTGGATGATATCCATTTTGTCTCTTAGTTGTATTTTTGAAGTGGTTTTGGGAGGCAGAAATTTCAGGTGTTTATGCCACCATCTTGCTTTCTCTTTTTATGTCATTTAATTCTGTGCTGCTCTTTATTATCTCCTTTCTCTTGCTCACTTTGGGCTTTTCCTGTTGCTCTTTTTCTAATTCTTTAAGTTGTAGATTTAGATGATTTACTACCATTTTTTTCTCATTTTTTGAGATAAGCTTGTAGAGCTATAAACTTGCCACTTAGGACTGCTTTCATTGTGTCTCATAGATTTTGGAGTGCTGTGTTATTGTCATTTGTTTCCAAGATGTTTTTAATTTCTTCTTTGATGTCTTTGGTAACCCAATCATTGTTTAATAGCATGCTATTCAGCTTCCAAGTGTTTGAATTTTTTGGATTGTTTTTATTATAGTTTGTTATAATATTATGCCACAGTCTGAGAAGATATTTGATATGATTTCAATCTTCTTGAATTTGGGGAGACTTTGCTTATGACCCAGTATGTGGTCTATTTTTGCAAATGTCCCATGTACACTTGAGAAGAACATATATTCCACGGATTTGCATTGATATGTTCTGAAGATTAAGTCCATCTGATCTAGTGAATCATTTATTATTGCTGTTTCTTTCCTGTTTTTTTTTCTAGATAATTTATCCAGTGATGTCAGTGGTGTATTAAAGTCCCCTATTATGACTGTATTTTTATCAGTCTCTCCCTTGATATCTTCCTGGAGTTTTTTTTTTAAATGTATTTGGGTGTTCTTGCATTGGGTGCTTATATATTTATCAGGGTTCTATCTTCTTATTGTATCTATCCCTTTAGTATTATGAAGTGGCCTTCTTTATTTCTTGTTATGACCTTTACTTTGAGGTCTATTTTGTCAGATATAAGTATTGCTATCCTGGTTTTGTTTTCATTTCCTTTTGCCTGAAAGATATTTTTCCATCCCTTCACTTTCAGTCTGTGTGAGTCCCTTGTTCTGAGGTGGGTCTCTTGTAGACAGCATATATATGGGTCATTTTTAAAAATCCATTCAGCCACTCAATGTCTTTTGATTAGAGTAGTTAGTTTGTTTATGTTTAAAGTTATTATTGATAGGTACTTGTTTGTAGCCATTTTTTTATTTTTGTGTGCCTGTGTTCCTTTTATTTCTTCTTTTTACATCAGTTCCTTGAGTGTTGGGAACCATAAAAGAGATTGATTTATACAAAGCTACCTTAAAAAGTTTTAGTAAAACCTTCTAGTTACCAGACCTGTGACCTACAGCCAGAGATAGACATCTTTTGCCCTGAAGTAACGACTGCCCTTCCAGAGCCTGCTATAACCCGATAAGATATCTTCTGCCCTGAAGTAACGACTGCCATTCCAGAGTCTGCAGACAGGCTAATTCCTATGGACCTCCTTACCCACCCCCATCTCCTAAAGTATATATTGCCCTGCTGAACAAATAAAATTTTGAGGCTTGATCAGAACCCTGTCTTGCCTCCATTTCTTCGCGTCTCCTATCCTTTCATTCCCTTGCAGGAACCGTTGTGGAAGTCCCCACGTTGCATGTCCCGCGGGTCGGGGCACTTGAGCATTTCTTGCAAAGCTGGCTTGTTAGTAGTAAACTCCCTTAGCCTTTTTTTTCTGTGAAGCTCCTTATTTTCCCTTCAATTTCGAATGATAGTGTTGCTGGATAGAGTATTCTTGGATTCAGTCCCTTGCTTTGTACAACTTTGTAAATTTCCCTTTATTCTTTGCTGACATGATGTGTTTATGTTGAAAAATCATTTGATATTTTAATGGGAGATCCCTTGTATGTAACTTTCTGTCTCTGTCTTACAGCCTTTAAGATTCTCTTTTTGTCCTGAACATTTGCCATAGTAATTATGATGTGTATTGTTGTGGGTCTTTTGAGTTCATCTTATTTGGGACTCCCTGTATTTGTGACTTTTTTCTTCCCTACATCAGGGAAGTTATCTGACATTATTTCTCCAAATAGGTTTTCCAACCCTTTTTCCTTTTCCTGTTGTTCTGGCACTCCTATTCTTCATATGTTGCTTCATTTTATGTTGTCCCATAGCTCCCTTAAACTCTCCTCCTGTCTTAATTTTCTTCTCCAATGGCAGTTCAGTTTGTGTGTGTTTTCCTTTCTTGTCTTCTAATTCGCTATTTCAGTCCACTGCTTCTCCTAGTCTACTATTGAAACTTTCCATGGTGTTTTTTATTGCAGCTATGTCAGTTTTCATTTCTTTTTGATTCTTACATAAGCTGTTGATTTTTTCATCCATCCAGTTTATGACCTATATGACCCTTATTCTGAATTCTTTATCTGATATATACATACCTCTGTTTTACTTAGCTGCTTTTCTGGCGATTCTGCCTTTCTTTCCTTTGAGGGTTTCTTTATCTATCCATTTTTGCTCTCGCCTACGAATCTAGACTTCGAGTTGTGCAAGGGCTGCTCCTTGGGTGGCAGTAGCTCCTTGGGCTGCCGTTGTTCCCTGGGTGGTGGCAGTAGTAGCTTCCCCTCAGTTGGCAGTGGCTCCTCTGCTGGGTGCTGTTTGCAATAGCAGTGGCTCCTCTGGTTGGTGGGGGAAGATTGCTCACATAGGTGCTGATACTCGAATGGGGATAGACTGCTCACAAAGCTGCTGCTCCTCAAACAGGGCTGGGCTATGCATGGCTGCTCTTCCTAGGACAGGACAGGCTACTCATGAGGCTGTGGCTCCTTGAAAAGGGACACATTGGTCGCAGGGCTGCTGCTCCTCAAACAGGAGTGGGCCATTCACCTAGCTGCTGCTCTTTAGATGGGTGTGGGCTGCATGTGGCAGCTGATCCTTGGACTCAGCCTGGCTGCACAAGCCTGCTGCTCCTCAGACAATGTCATTCTGCTCGTGCAGTTGCTGCTCCTCAGACTGAAGCAGGCTTTTGGGTGACTGCCACTCCTCAAATGGAGGCAGGCTGCTCGTGTAGCTGCTGCTCCTCATAAAGGGGCAGGCTGCTCACACAGCTGCTGCTCCTTGGATGGGAGTAGGCTGCTCGCACAGCTGATGCTCCTTGGACAGGTGCAGGGTGTGGGCTGCATGTGCCTGCTGCTCCTTGGACAGTGGTGAGCTGTGTAGGGCTGCTGCTTCTCAGTTGTGAGCAAGCTGCTCATGCAACTGCTACTCCCTGGATGGGGCTGGGCCTCTCGCATAGTTACTGCTCCTTGGACAGGGGGTGCGATGCTCACACAACTGCTGCTCCTTGGACAGGGGCAGGCCACAGGAGGCTGCTTCTCTTTGGCCTGGTGCAGGCTGCTCATGGGGCTGTTGCTCCTTGAACAGGAATGGGCTGCTCACATGTCTGCTGCTCACGTAGTCGCAGTGCCCTGAGCAGCTAAGTCTCCTTTGCCAATTCGGGGTGGATGTTATTTGTTTCAGCTGCTCATTCTGTCTGCTCTGGGATAAGACTCAGGGCACTTCCATCTATTCTGCCACCACTTTGTCCTCTCCCCCCATTTTTTCCCCCTCACCTGAAGGAAGTCCAGGATTAGTGTAGTAAAAATGCCTGGAGGCACAACTGGAGGTCTGGCAGGTAGTCCAGAGCTCCATGCTCTCTTCTTTATTTGTAGATTTTAAATACCATTTTTACTTTTTTCCATTGTTTTATTTTGTTCATGAAAAGATCTTTCACTTTATTAATAATCAAATATACAAATTGAAAAAAATGTAAGTTTAAAGTAAACTTTAAAGTTAATATTTACTGGTTGCACAGTTTGTGGGGAGATAGGCACTTACATATAAGAATTTGTGCAGCAGCGGTAGATGTACTATGACCTATGGGCTAAATATAGCCTGGATTTTGTACAGTTCTTAATAATGATAATTACACTTTTAAATCTTTATTGTTTAAAGTATTACATGTATCCCTTTTCCTCCCCCACTGACTTCTTCTAGCCCACCCCAGACCTTCACTACACTATTGTCTGTGTCCATGGGTTATGCAAGTATGCATACACATTCTTTGGTTGATCTCTTCCCACCTTTGCTCACCTTCACTCTGAGATTCCTCAGTCTGTTCCATGCTTCTATGTCTCTAGGTTTATTTTGTTCATCAGTTTATCTTGTTCATTATATTCCATATATGAATGAGATCATGTGATACTTGTCTTTCTCTGACTGATTTATTTCACTTAACATAATACTCTCCAAGTACGTCCATGCTATCTCAGAGGGTAAGAGATAGTTCTTTTCTACTGCTTCATAGTATCTCATGGTGTAAATATACCAAAGCTCTTTATACACTCATCTACTGATGTGCACTTGGGCTGTTTCCAGATCTTAGCTATTGTAAATTGTGCTGCTATAAATAAACATAGGGTGCATATACACTTTCTGATTGGTGTTTCAGGTTACTTAGGAATAAATATAACCAAGGGGGTAAAAGATTTAAACTTAGAAAACTATAGGACATTGAAAAAAGAAATAGAGGAAGATATAAACAAGTAGAAGAATATACTGTGCTCATGTATTGGTAAAATCAACATCATCAAAATGTCCATACTACACAAAGCAATCTATAGATTCAATGCAATCCCTATTAAATTATCAACTGCATATTTCACAGATGTAGATAAAATACTCTAATATTTATATGGAACCAAAAACAAACAAACAAACAAAAAACCTCCAAATAGCCACAGCATTCTTGAGAAAGAAGAACAAAGTTGGAGGGGTCATGATACCAGATAAAAAGTTATACTACAAAGCCACTGAAATCAAAATAGCCTGGTACTGGCACAAAAAGATACATATAGATAAATGGAACCCAACAGAGACCCCAGAAATTGACCCAAGCCATTATGCTCACTTAATATTTGACCAATGAGTCAAGAGCATACAATGAAGTCAAGACAGTCTCTTCAATAAGTGGTGTTGGGAAAATTGAACAGATACAAGCAAAAACATGAAACTAGACCACCAACTTACATCATATACAAGAATAAACTCAAAATGAAAAAAAATCATTTCAATGTCAGTCATGAAACCATAAAACTTCTAGAAGAGACCATAGGTAGCACAATCTCAGACATCTCTCATAGCAATTATGTTTGTGGATTTATCTTCTAGGGCAAGGGAAACTAAGGAGAAAATAGAACTACATCAAAATAAAAAGCTTATGAACAGCGAAAGAAACCATCAACAAAATGAAAAAGAAGTCCACTGTATGGGAGAACATATTTGGTAATGATACATTTAATAAATGGTTAATATCCAAAATATATAGAAACTCATACAACTTAACAAAAGGAAAACACAAAATCCAATTAAAAAATGGGCAAAAGACCTAAATAGACACTTCTACAAAGAGGACATATAGATGTCTAAGAGCCATATGAATAAATGCTCAAAGTCAGTTATCATCTGAGAGATGCAAATTAAAATGATAATGAGGTATCACCTCACTCCTGTCATAATGGCTACTATCAACAAATGACAAGTGCTAGTGATGATGTGGAGAAAAGGGAACCCTAGAGCACTGCTGGTGGGAATGCAGACTGTGTAGACAGTATGGAGTTTCCTTAAAAAACTAAAAATTGAACTGCCGCATGATCTAGCGATTCCACTTCTGGGAATATATCCTAAGAAACCTGAAACATTTTAACTTTTTTAAGTATGTAATTCAGTGGCATTAAAAACATTCACAATGTTATGCAATTATCACCACTAAACTGAAATTCTGTACTCATTAAACAATAAATACCTTTATATTATTTCCTCCATTTAGCACCTAGCAACCACCATTCTACTTTGTCTCTATGAATGTTCTTATTCTAGATATTTGAAATAAGTAGAATCATATAACATTTGTTCTTTTGTGTCTGGCATACTTCTTCAAAGTTCATCCATGTAGTAGCTGTATTAAATTTTCATTTTGTTTTAAGGCCAAATATTATTCCAGTGTATGCACATACCGCGTTTGTTATTCATTCACTTGTGCATGGAAATTTGGACTGTTTCCACCTTTTGCTTATTGTGAATATGCTATTATGAACATTGGCATACAAGTGTATATTGGAGACCCTGCTTTAAATTATCTTGGTATATACTTAGCAGTAAAATTTCTGGATCATTTTGTACTATTTTGAGGAAGTGACATACATTTGCTATAGCAGCTGCACCCTTTTGCATTCCTACCAGCAATGCAAATGTTTCAATTTCTCTAAATCCTCACCAACACATCCCCCCCTTTTTAAATAATAGACATACTTATGAATGTGAAGTGGTATCATGTTGTGGTTTTGATTTTCATTTTCTTTAGGGTAATGATGTTGAAGTAAGTTTCCATGTACTTATCCACCATTTGTATATCTTCTTTGGAGGAAAGAAGGTCTTTCTCCCACTTTAAATTGGGCTGCTTGTTGTTGTTGTTGTTTATATAGCTGTTGAATTGTAGAAGTTATTTTTATATTCTGGATATTAATACCATATAAAATATGTAATTTGCCAGTATATTTTCTCATTCTGTGAAACTGTCTTTTCACCATTTGATAGTGCCCTTTACTGCATAAAATTTCCAATTTTGATGAAGTCCCACTTAGCTATTTTTTCTATTGTTGGTTATGCTTTTAGTGTCATAGTCAATAAGTTATTGTCAAATCTAATGTTATAAAACTTTTCTCTTTTGATTTATTTGAAGAGTTTTGCAGTTTTTGTTCTTATATTTACATTTTGAGTTAATTTTTTTGTACATAATACTAGAGGCCCAGTGCACAAAAATTTGCAAACTCAGGGGGTCCCTCAGCCTGGCCCGTGCCCTCTCGCAGTATGGGACCCCTTGGGGGATGTCCACCTGCTGGCATGCCTGGTCAGCCTGGGTGAGGGGCTGATGGCTGTTTGGAGGCTGGCCAAGCCCCCCAGTGGGGACCCTCACCCCATGGGAATGTAGCCAGCCTGGGTGAGGGGCTGAGGGCCATTTTCAGGCTGCCCACAGCTCCCATTGACCCAACGTCCTAGCGAGGCTGGCAGGAATCAGGTTTCTGGGGTTTATTTATCTTCTATAACTGAAACATTGTTACCTTGAGTGGAGGCTACAGCCGGCCTAGGCAGGCAGTTCCCTCCATCACTGGTGCAACGGAAGCCTCCTGTTTGCTCTAGTTCCATGGCTGGGTTAATTTACATACAGTTGCTCTGATTGGCTGGTGGGCATGGCTTTGCTGGTGGGCGTGGCTTAGGCGTAACAGAGTGAGGATCAATTTGCATATTACTTTTTTATTAGATTGGATAAGGTGAAATTTCAACTTCATTCTTTTTTATGTAGATAAAAAAGTTCTCTACTACCATTTGTTGAGAAGACTGTTCTTTGTTCATTGAATGGCCAGTCTTGGCACCTTAACTGAGTATCATTTGACAATATGTGCAAGAGTTTATATCTGGCCTCTATATTCTACCTATATCATTTTTACTATTTTTATATATCCTAAACTATATATGTTGATACTATACACTGTGAAAAAGAGAAAATTAAATAGAGGAAAATTAGGGCCTTGAAAAAATATAGACCTAGTAAGTTAGTGAGAAGAGGATATCTGCTACTTGGTGTTGAGTGAAATATCCAGAGAAAAATCAGTGTATACTGTGTAGGTGAGACACAGTAGAAAAATGACTCTCACTGAGATGAATGACTCTCTAAGAATATATTAAAAATCTCCAAGTATCTATCCATCTGTTGGTTTTAAAAGATGAATGTATTGCTCTTTCTATATTACTTTTTATTTTTTATGGACAATAACCTATCCAAATACTATTCTCTCTTACCATTATATGCATATTCTGCATTATAAGGCATTTTTATGAATTGATTATGAATATTTTGAAAGTAAATAAAATACACCTGGAATGAATTGCATAAAAATTTAAACTATCCTTAGTTGTTTTTCTTTCTCTTTCCAACACCAAAACTTTCATCCCACTGTATAACTTAAGAAGTTATAAATGTGGAAACAAGAAGGAACACATTTTATTTAGTCTAACACAATTTGTTTTGCATACAATCCTCAAGATTATAATTTGAGAAGAAAACTGAATCC
>PVJC01054512.1:0-10468 GCA_004026665.1 Murina feae | reverse complement strand
TTTTTTACATAGAGGAAGGGAGAGAGATAGAGAGTTAGAAACATCAATCAGCTGTCTCCTGCACACCTCCTACTGGGGATGTGCCCACAACCAAGGTACATGCCCTTGACCAGAATCGAACCTGGGACCTTTCAGTCCACAGGCTGACGCTCTATCCCCTGAGCCAAACTGGTTAGGGCAAGCCAAGGAAATTTTAAGAGTGGAAAGGGTTGCCCTGGAGAAAATGGAATTTCAGAAACAGCTAAACCAAAAGGAATAGAAACTCAACTGAATGTGATTATTAATAATTATGTACATTACTTAGCACTGGTTTAACCCTTTTAATTTTTGCAAAAGTCTTTTGCCTCTACAATCTCATCTTTAGAGCAATCCCTAGAGGTTGAAGGAAAAAGGGAAGAGAAAGATAGGTAAGTGATTTGTTAAAAGCAATGTAAATAGTTGTTAATCTCTTAATTGCCAAGATAATCAGGCTTCAACAGACTAGTTTGTGAGAGGTTTCCCTCCCACTCCACCCCCTCCTCCCTCCCTGGCAAAAAAAAAAAAGAAAAGAAATGCTGGTATCGGTAGTTGATATCATGGGCACTGTTTGCCTTATTAGATTGTTCTCTTGAATTAACTGCCTGCAGTGCAACACTCAGACAAGTTCACTAATAAGCATAAGGAACCTTCCCAAGATCATTGTTAAATAAAACGAAACCCCCCTCTTAGGCTCTGACAAGTAAAATACATACTCACTAAATGAGCAGTGCAAAATCATAATTATATTAGCAAAACACAGTTCACTTCAATGATTCCAATTACTAGTCCTCAGTTGTTGAGTTAAAAGTAGACTCTGTAGAGGTTGGAAGCCTGTTCTGTCTAGAATATTATGATTTTGTTAGCTTTTTTCTTTGCATGCAGATTGCTTGCTGAGCTGGTGTTTATCTGCAAACAAAGAGGATAAATCTTTAAAAATGTATTGATAAACACAATACAATAGACAGATGCTGTATTGTAGAATTGTATACCTGAAACCTGTATATTTTTATTAACCAATGTCATTTTGATAAATTCAATAAAAATAAGATAAATGTATTCATTGTCAATGCTGCATTAACAAGTTACCATAAACTTTGTGGGTTTTTTTGTGTTTTTTAAAATATATTTTATTGATTCTTTACAGAGAGGAAGGGAGAGAGATAGAGAGCTAGAAACATCAATGAGAGAGAAACACTGATCAGCTGCCTCCTGCACATCTCCCACTGGGGATGTGCCTGCAACCAAGGTACATGCCCTTGACCAGAATCAAACCTGGGACCTTTCAGTCCGCAGTCCAACACTCTATCCACTGAACCAAACTGGTTAGGGCAAAACTTTGTGGTTTTAAACAACACCGACTTATTGTCTCACCATTCTGTCCATCAGAAGTTCGGCAGACTTGACCGAATACTTGGCATAGAGGGTCACGAGGCTGAAATAAAGGTGACAGCATAGCTGTGTTCTTTTTGGGAAGGTTCTGAGGGGAAAATCCACTCCAGGCTCATTCAAGATGTTCACAGAAATCAGTTATATATTGTAGGACTGAGGTCCCCATGTCCACGCTGAGTTATTCACAGCTTACAGAGGCTGCCTGCATTCCTTGGCTTGTGAATTCCTTCCTCCAGTTTCAAATCCTTGGGTCTCCAGCTTCCCCTCTGCCTCCCCTCCTATACTGGCCTCTGTCACCACATCTCTCTCTGATTCCAGCTGGAGAAAGTTCTCTGCTTTTAAAGACTCAAGTGATTACATTGGGCCCACCTGGAAAACCCAGGCTAATCTTTAAAGTCCATAACCTTAATTTTTGCGGGAAATGAGTAAACTCGGATCCACCAGGGAGACTGTCAATGGCATACATTGGAACCTCTAGTTGGAACCGGCAAAAATAAAAATGTTGTACGTTGTTGTTGTGTGTGCCGCTCATAAACTACGCAGTGAAACGCGGTACATGTGCAAGTTTTGTAATGTACCCCTGCACAAAGAAAAGTGTTTCAAACGCTATCACAGTGGTGGGAAAATGCCCGCTTATTAATTCTATCTGCAAAGCTTCATTCAGGGCAGTACCTAGATTTGTTCTGATTGATTAGTAGGCAGTGGGAATCTCGTGAGGCCGGGGTAGAGTCTTAGAATTAGAATTAGAATTCTGCCTACTGCAACCAATGAGTCTGTCACATTCCAAATTTTTCTGTTTTATTATTGGATGTTATGAGGCATTAAAAGAGGTCTCTTTTCTGACTAAACTTTCCCAAAATGTAAAAGCTTCAGTCAGCAAGTATTTATTGAGCGCCTTCTGTATTCCACAGTGCTGGACACCAGACTGACAGAAGGGCCCTGCTTTGTGGAGCTTGCATTCTAGCAGTGAGACAGACAAGAAAACAAATGAAAAGAACTAGGAGAAAATAGTGTGTAAGATGGTAAGAAATGGAAGGGGACTGGGAATCCCTGTCTTCTATGAGGCACTTTAAAAAACCTTTGCTGATAAAGTGACCTCAGAGCAGAGACCTGAATAAATGAGGGAGGAAACATGGGAAACTGAGGAATATGTTTTCCAGGTTGAGCCAATAGAAAATTCAAAGTCCCTAGTCAGGAGGGTGCCTGGAATACTGAGGGTAGAACCAGATGAAGCTCAGGGATCAAGGCAGGAAGTGGTGAGAAATGAGGTCAGAAGTGCCATGGACAGAAATACCTGATCCCTAGAGAAGGCTCGACAATTCTGACTTCTACTCCAGGTGAGATGGGGAGCCTTGGATGTCTGGAGCAGAGAGGTGACATGACCTGACATGTTTTTTAATGATCATACTTGTCTAACACAGTCAGCATAAACCAGAAGTAGGTCGAAGGCTGAAACAGGATGATCAATAATAATGCTGCTTAAATAATCCAACATAGACAGGATGGTGGCTTGAATGAGGATGACAGTAGTGCAGGTGGTCAAAAATGTAAGATTCTGGATGTATTTTAAAAATAGGATTTGAATGGAGCATAGCTCCAGGGTTTTTAGCCTGAGGAACTGAAAAGATGGTATAACGGATGCTCTGAAACACTGCAAAGCTCCCTCTACATGACCCATTGATTGATTTCCCCAGTTGCCTGATCTGTTGCCAGCAGGGGCCCTCTGGCCAACTCTCAGGCCTCTCTGGAAATTGACTTCAATTGAAGGCAATTCCCTGGCTAAAGGTTACACCCCCTTATTGGCAGTGTGCACCCAAAGAGTGATTAATATGGGGATTGGGAGAGAAACACATAGAATGCCCAGTCCTTCCAATGATGATTCTGAAGATCCATTCCAACTTCAGAATTTCCTGTGAGATCAGCTGAGACCTTTGCTGAAAGTGTGTCTCAGTTCAGCTTCTACCTTTGCCCAATACATTCTTTCCTTTCCCCACAGTCACTGATACTGAGATTAATCTTGCACAATAATTTTCATCTCAAAGTCTGATCTCCAGAAAATACTGATTCTACAACAGATAGAGCAACTATTCACTGAAATGAAGACTGTAATCAAGAGTGGGTATGGTAAAATTAAAAAACATAAATAAAAATAAAATTTAAGAAAAGAGTGGGTATGGTGACAAAATTGGGAGGGATATGTTAGAAATATTTTGAACAAATGTTATCAATAAGTAGAATATTTACTACTTAACAGATAGTCTTTCTAGTATTTCATATGAATTGATTGAAAAAAAAACATTGTGCAAGTTATCATTTACATTCTCAACCACTCTGCAATAATGCATGTTCAGAAAGCATCACTGGGAATTTAATGCATGTTACACCCAATCCTATTCTGACAAACCTACTCTGTTTTTAGTAGGTCATCTGGTTACACATGTCCACAACACATGGGGGTGGGAGGAGGGAAGGACATCTATAATATTTTCAACAATAAAGATAACATTTTAAAAAATAATTTCATGTATAAATATGTATGCAGTTTATATATGTATTTCTGTTACTGAATCTGTCCTATTTAATAAATATTTATTGGATGATTGGATGAATAGATGGATGGATGAATAGGTGGATGGATGTATGGATGGATGGATGGATGGATGGATGGATGGATGGATAGGTGAATGGGTGGATAGGTGGATGAATGGAGATGGAGGGATGGATGGGTAGATGAGTAGATATATGGATAGGTGGAGAGATGGATAAAAGAAAGAATAAACAAATAATAAATATATAATGGGGGATCCACTTCTTCAAAGGTGGAAAGGAGTAACAGATCACAAAATACTATGGAAACTTTCTTAAGTTTGGGATGGGAGGACTAAATAGTGAGAATGAAAGGGTAAGAAATGTTGGGTTGGGTTGGACAACTAAACAGTAATGTGGTGATAATGGGCCAAATTTTAAGGCTCCTGGTACATGGAGAAAATGTTGAAAATCAAAAGGATAGAAATAAACACCTAATCCCTAATAATTGTTTACAAGGTTGTGGCTGCTTAACCCAGATACCCAGAAAGCTCAAAAGCAACTGCTAGAGAAGAATCATATGCATGAAAAACAGGAAAAAGCCAAAAGTCTAGAGCTGAGCGTCTAACATGATAACTACCAGACTCACATGGATATTTACATTAAATTAAATTTAAATTTAAAAATGAAACACACCACACTTGCTCAGACCTCGGATCTCCACACCCACATGTGGCCAGTGGCTATTGCACAGCGCAGATTTTGTAGAACATGCCTTCAGTTTAGAAGGTTTGACTAGACCGTGCTGGAATAGAGTCATTTAGGAGTCATTACTCCTTTCAGGTAATGGAAATCAATGGCAACAATATATAAAAATAAAAGCCTTTATTTTATAGATACAATGATAACTCTATTCAAGGGCAAGAAGGGGTTGTCATCTGGAACTACCCTCTCATGTATCAACTTCTGCCTTCTGTTTCTTTACTTTATTCTTCCATTACTCTTGTGACTCATCTCAAAGTTCAGAGATGGGCCTTTCCCAGTCCACAGCCCAGGTTTCCAGGAAAAGGAACTGACAGACTCTCGGCTACATGAGCACTCTGGTCAGATTAACTAATGTTCATGTGGGAGAAGTTGACTTGGGAAGTTACTGTTTAGACACCGTGCCTAGAATACTGGCCCACTAGGGCCAGGGGCTCTGCAAAGAAGGTCACTGTGAATTGGGAAAATAGCTTTAACAATGACTATAACTTGAATTCGCTGCTGTCCATCAGCATCCTTCTAAAGGTCTTCCTTTGTCTTCATAGCTTCTTGTCTTCAATGCGTGGGTTGGGGGCCAGAAAGATTTGCTGTGGTATGTGTTACCCCATGTGCTCAGGAACCCAAAGAGAATTAATGCGCTTTTATGAAGGGGCTGCATACAGAGGTGTGGGGGTAGTGTAGGAAAATCATAAGGGACGGTGGATCGCTTTGAGGCTGGAAACAGAGGGGGCTATATTATCATCAGACAGACTTGACGGGACAAAAAGAGAAAGCAGTTTCCCAGCCTGGGAGACAGAAAGGCCACAGGAGGAGTGCCCATCTCTTGCAGAGGCATGCAGAGGCCCATGGGAACCAGAGTCCAGGGCAATGGAGCAAATACCTCAACCATACTCCTTCTCCATTTCTGATCTGTTAGGCACTTCCAGTTAGCTGACTCTAACTCTAAACCTAAGTCAAAGGTAAGGGAGCTTGCCAATGATTTCCATACCAATTAGCCCCCTGAAGGACAGAGTAAAGTTAAAAAAAAAGACTAAAGAGTGATTCACAGGGAGAAAAAGGGACACTAGCTCACGCCTAGAAGCCTGAGCAGGCCAGCCAGACAAGACTGTTTCTCCTCCATTGACCTAGACTTCCTATTTCTAAGCTTCAGCTTCTAGTGGGAAAACAGTTTCAGATTTTAGTCATGTTTAAAAAATAAAATAATAACAGGGCACCACGTTCTTGAGCTTATCTGGGAGACAGCAAATGTGCTATAGATTTAATCAGTTGAGTATTATTTTCGGTGAATTGCAACCTCGCCAGTTTATTTGTTTGCAATGAGCAAAGTGAACACGTGAGGAAAGAAACTCATCTGTCTACATTGATAGAGGAAGACACAAGCAAGGGTGCTCAAGGACAGCTGTAGCTTATACCTAGAGAAGCTTTCTGTGACAGGTTAATTCCAATCACTAAGTTAAGCTAGAGATGTTCTTGTGCTTGTTTTGATTTTAGATTCTTCTCCTCAGCAGCCTGAGGCTGCAGTGTATTTAGGATGACACGTTTGTTCAGATGCTTGCCTGCTCTCAAAGCGCAGTGAGTAAGCTCACTCTGTGTTCTTCGGCTCTAATCAGTAACCTAGGAGCCATACTTGATTTAGAATTTTCAATCCAATTCTTCAGCAGTGTCTTGAGTTCTTGGAAATGATCAGTCACGCAGTGTCTGATGTCTGATTGGTGTGCTGGTGATGATGCTTGAAGAGAATTTTGTGTCTTAGCAAGAATATGGAAAAAGGAAGTTTTCAGAGAACAGAAAACTTTCCTTTTGCTATAGAACATTCCACACTCTCTCTCACTTTGGAGATCTCCTTTTCCAAGAAGAGGTAAAGGGAAGTCTGGATTTGACATTTTGCCAGCTGCTGATCTTGCCCTGACTACAAAGTAAGAATGTCACTTATTCAACTCATTCATGAGTTCTCCACTCCACACAAGTCATCTGCCAACTCATTAAAATATTGGAGCACTCAACACTAGTTTCTGTCTTTTTTGTCCATTTCAAACACTTTTGGGTAAAAGTCATCTACACTCATGGATCCAGTGACCATAAATTCTATGATAGATTTGTTATTCTACTGCCTGTTTGTCCTTTTGACTTTTCTTTTCAAGAGCATGTCAAGGTCAACATGTCCAGAACTAAAGGCATGATCTTCCCAACAGACTTGGTCTTCATCCAATGTTTCTTTTCCCAGCACATCATATCCGAAACCAGGAATAAACTTGAGCATCTCCTCTGGGTTAATTCCATCCTCCCCCATACAATCCATTACCACTCCACTCGATTTTTTCAAAAAATATTTCTAGAATATTTAATCTATGTTCCCCTCCCCCAACAGCACTCTAGTCAAAGCTGCAATCAACATTCAGGGTCACTTCTTTGTAATGGGTCATAATTTGTTTCTTCATTTTGTCCTCTTCCCATCCTCTATTCATTCTAAGGTCAGAAAGCTTCTTTAAATACCCAGACCAAGTGTGCCAGGCAAATACTGTGCTCCTGCCTGTAATCTCACTTTAAAAAATGACTAGTTTCCCGTTGGGTTTTCATTGCTTCCCAGAGGCAACTGTTCCTGCCTGTTCTGGCTGCTGCCTGCCTTTTCAGCGATATCTCTCTCCAGGCCAGAGATCAGTCTCTCCAGCCAGCTACATGGGCCATTTTCTCTTGGCCACATGGCCTTTGCACCTGATATTCCCCCTTCTCAGAATATATTTTTCCTCTCTTTATCTCAAGGAAGTCTTAGGTCTACCTGATTTAACCATATACTTCTGTTCCAATAGTTCATTATTTTTTGTAGTTAATTTAAAAAAACAAAACAAACTTGTGCTTTTTTTCTGGTTAGATCAGGATTTCTTTTTATGCCTTGTTAGCTTAAATGTTTGTAAGCCCTCACTGCCTCACTTGGAGTCTTACCTTCTTCATATCATTGTCAGCTCCAGGAGGGCAGAGAGGGTGTCCAATGCATCTTTAACAATTTTCACTTAATGGGAACATTGCTCCATCTATAAAACAAGAAGCGGAATATGTACCAAACAGCGTTTCTTTCATTATTAACTGAGACCGATTTCTTAGGGCAGAGCCTGAATCATAAGGAAGCTGCATTAAACGGCAGCCTCTGCTACTGTTGTGTCTGCTGCTTTATAGTCCCTGTTCCCAGGGCTCTGCAGTTTCTAGCAGTGGTTGCCCGCTTACCTCAGATTGACAGGCTGAGTGACTTTCTAATTTAGATGTCAGATGAGGCATCCCTAAATTAGCCTTTCGCAGCTGAATTGAAAGTTTGGGCCCAAGCATTCTGCCTAATTGTACATCCGTCTAGAGCTCTTGCTTTGCTCTCTAAGAACTATTTAGGAGCATGTGCATTTCCCCCAGAGGCCAGCAGAAAGGGATGCATTTGAAGCATGAAACTTTAACGCAACGTTTCATTTCTTAATGGGAACTTCTGCTCTGCTGTTTAAAGGAACTTGGAACTTGGAGCTGTCAAGGCAACATGCCATTTCAGGGTATCCTAACCAGTTAGCATGCAATACATTATCAATGACACCTTTAACCTCAGTCATTATGCCTTTTGTTTGGAGTGTCTCAATGCTTCAAGCGCAGGCTGAGCCATTTTAGGGTGTAAATTAGAATCAGGTACAAATGGGTAACTGTTGATTCTGAAGGGAACATTGCTTAGGGAACAGAAAGGGGTGGGCCCATGGCATGAGAAACAAAATGAAACAACAGGAGGTAGTGAGGAAAGTGTTGATCCCCCGCTGGAGTCCCTGTGCCAGATAGGTGGCCCCACCTCCACGGTGCTAGGGCATGTGGGTGGCCACATCCATTTCAGGAGAACTTGCCTGGCCTGGTGGGAACCCCTGCCCTGGAAATGCCGGACAGGTGTCCTCATCCCCCCCAAGCAACGGCAACTGTCACAGTGCTGTCAAAGCCAAACCTCTTCTCCCAAGTAGGACAATTTTGTGGCACTATTTGCTCCAGAGTTCCCTGTGGGATCAGCACCTAAGCTACATCCTTACTTAGCTTTCCCCTCTGCCCTGCCTGCTTTGTTTACAGCCTCACAGATTTCTCCAGAGAGCTCCCCCCTAATAAATCAGATTCTGTCTGATACTCAATCGAGAAAACCTAACGTAAGGCTCACTGTGATCATTCAATCCACAGAGCATATCTGAGCATGAAGACTAGCCATTCCAAGTTGTATTTTAGAGGGATGTGGGGGGTTGGAGGGAGCCTTGATGAACACATGCAAAAAAGGTAGAGTCTGGGACTGCATGAAACAACAATTTATGGATACTGTGTCTGTAAGACCTGGCGCTGGTGATAGGAACCCTAAGATTTAAAATCTACAGGGGCTCACTGAGGACCAACCGAAGGAAATTCCAAGGACCACTCTATTTTTGTTCAGATGCTGTGTGCTTGGACTAGAGCAATAAAACAAGATCATAAAGGTGACCGTTGGGGACTGCCTCAGTGAAAGAGATTTTCCCTATTGGAATCAGCAGAAAATGGCCATTCATAAAATCTGGCCGATATGAAGAAGCTCTGTTCAAACAGTATCGATACGTTTCAGAACACATAAAACATAGTGGGTGAAAAAATCAATGGAGAGTTATTCTTCAGGCCTTCGTAGATGTTTAAAAAGAGTCATTATGGTGAAGCCTTTGAACAACTTTTAATAAAAACATACATCTTTCCCAGCTGTGTTTTGAAGCCCAGTTTTCATGGATTGAAGCACATGACGATCCATTCAGCTGAGCTTTGATTTTTTTTTTCTTTTTTTAAAGACAATGGAGGGGAAGGTTTGGGGGGAGCATTAAGAGATCAACTGAAGGACTTGTATAAATGCATATAAACATAATCAATGGACACAAGACACTAGGGAGTAGGGGAGGTCTGGGGAAGGTCAAGGGGAAAAAAGGAGATACATGTAATACTCTTTGAAATACTTTAAGTAATAAAACAAAATTTAAAAATAATAAAGACAATGGAGTGCCAATTGCTGAATATTTTTCTGTTGTTTGTTTGCTAGCTATTCCATTCATTTTGGTATCCTTAATCCGGAGAAATATAAAGCTAGCTCTTTACATTTCAAAGCAGTATTTCTTGCCCTAAAGGGAGAAGAAAAGATCAAGCCTTATGTTCAGAACAGTGTCAGCAGGAACCTGCATTAGGAGGGAGAACTATCAAGTTGCTACGCACATCGGCAGCATTTTCTGTGTAGAGGGAAAACCGGGTACTTTTTGTTTGTTTGTTTGTTTGTTTGTTTGTTAGAATCACAGAAATTTAGGAAGAATGGGTGAAAATAATATGAATTCAAAGAGGGAAAAATGCAGGTTATAAAATCCATCTGGCATGGCTTTCAGGATAATGGTAGGGAAACAATTACATTTAATTATTTGCTGAATGTTTTATCAGCTGGAATCTTCCATGCCCGGGCTTTCTAAGGCTGCTTCCCTTTTATCATACAGACCTCGCTTAGAGGTTGTCTTTTCTGAGAGGCCTTCTCTAACTTTCAGTCTCCATGGCCACTGGGTCAGGCATACACACCCTTCCGTATGTTAACGAAAAAACTCAGTGAAACCTGTAGAGAATTTTATGAGTTTATTTGAGCCAAAATGTCGACATATGCCGGGAAGCAGAACCTCAATGAATTGAGATAATGCTCCGTAGAATGGGAGTTTACACAGTGTTTTTATAAATTTACCATCAAAAGGAAAACACGTAAGTGGGTTACATGAAATTCATTGGTGAT
>PVJC01054511.1:0-10470 GCA_004026665.1 Murina feae | reverse complement strand
AGACCCCGCCCCATCCTCCAGGCCCCGCTCCACCCGCCAGGCCCCGCCCCACCTGCCAGGTCCCTGCCCCCACCCGCCAGGCCCCGCCCCACCCGCCAGGCCCCGCCCCATCCCCTGACCCCGCCCCATTCGCCAGGCCCCGCCCCCGGCGCCGCGCGCTCGTCCGGCCCCCCGCTCACCTGCCTGCGTGGAGGTGAAACAGAAGGCGTCGTAGCGGTCGCGCTTCCGGTCGCGGGGCCCGTAGCTACGGATCCCTGGCCGACCGTGGCCGCCGCACGGAGCACGCGAGGTGAGCACGGGGTAGTGCACGGATCCCTCGAGCAGCCAGCCCGCGTTGCACCAGTCCAGCCCCTCGGTCCACGCTGGCGGCAGACGAGGGATTAGAGGCGTCACAGGCAGGAGCCAGACCCAGAGGTCGCCTCCGCTGGGGCCCCTGTTAGCCCAGAGGGGACCTAGGCGGTGCCCGGGGTCGCTCACCCTGGTACAGCTGGGCGTAGGTGGCCAGGCGTCCGCCCTGCTCCTCGCATGCCTGCTTCGCCTCGTAGTAATTGAACTGGTACCTGCCCCGGCTGGGCTGGTACGGAAACACCACACCTGTGGGGTGGCAGACAGCCTGGGGAGGGCCGGCAGAGGAGGGAGCGGGGAGAAAAGGCGGGGCAGCCTAGCCGAGAGGGCGGGGAGATGCTGAGGGAGGAGCCCTGGGATACCCGAATCCGCCCGCGCCCCGCTCCCCCGCTGGAGAGGAGCGGCTGGAACCGCCCGGCCTCACCCTCCAGGCGCAGGGTCAGCGCCACGCTCTCGTCCTCGATGCCGTTGATGAGCTCACAGCGATACCGGCCCTCGTCCTCCAGGCGCACGCCCGCGATGACCAGAGAGGCGTCTAGCCGATGCCCCCTCCGCATCCTGGCTCGGCCCTCCAGAGCCCCGTAGCTCCGGGCGTGCAGTCCGTTGGTGATGAGGATCGAGGTTTCCCGGAGCTCCCCTGGCTCCACTTTGCTCCAGCGAACCTTGTAGCTGGGAGGCAGGGTGCCCAGGATGCAGGGCAGCGTGGTCGTGGCGCCACGACGAGAGTGAATGACCTCGTGGATGGGGGGCAGGAGGTAGTGGGGGCCCCGGTAGGATGCTGAGCAGAGGGGGCCACAGTGGCAGGAACCCCCTGACCCAAGTGCCAAGTGCCCATCCTGTTCCCCATGCTGCCCCATTCTCTCCTCCACTGCCCACTTAGCAATAACTCTCATTCCCTGGGTACCTCCAACAGCTGCCTTTCCCACTTTTCCCACACATGGAGTTTCTCTCCTACAGATTCTGGGCAGGATCTGAGATCTTACCTGGGTCCCCAAGGGCTTTGTGGAAGGTGGTGAAGGCCCACAGGAGGAAGAAGTAAAAGAGTGTGGGGAGATTGAGCCAGCCTTGCATGATGGGGAGTCAGCCTAGCTGGGTCTACAAGGCACAAAGGGCGAGCCATTCTTTAGGACTAAGAGAGTGGGGACAGGATGGGGAAAGCAGGGTCGGAGATAAACTCCCAGCAGGGATTCCACAGAGGGACTGTCCAGCTGGAAGCCATGGGGCAGTAAAAAGGGGCTTATGTTCATGGCAAAAGGAAAGTGGGAGGGGAGGGGGTCAATAGCAACCACACCCCCACCTCTGCCCATCCTGCTTCCTCTCTCCCATCCCTTCAGTCAGCAGGTCCTCTGCCTATCCCCTTCTCATCACAAGTGCCACTTCCCAGTGTCAGCTCCCGTCTCTGTCCTTTCCCAACACTCATTACCATCTGAAGCCAGAGTAAATGTGTCCTGCTTAAAACAGCCTCTCCTTGTTGCCCTGAGAATAAAGCCCAGTTACTCCGTGATCCAGTCTCTCCTTGCACTTTGCCGCCTGTGCCTTCTGCACCGCGCTCCACCCATGTTGGACTTCTGGCTCCCAAACCACCCAAGTTCACTCTCACTGCCTTTGGGAAGCCTTTTCTCTCCCTCTCTCCTCCCCAGTTCACACTGTGGTGAACTGTGATCCTCTTGTCTGGTTCACCTGCTACACTAGATTGGGGATTCCCGCCCCCTTAAGAAGTACTTTATCAGCAGCTAAGTTAGCAGCGTGAATTTGAAAGTAATACATATGTATATGTAGTAAGGTTTGGAGTAATTATAAATATAAAGTTATAAAAAAGATTTCAACACAGTTATCTATTTCAGTAGTTCTTTTTCTCCTTTATTATATCTATTCATCATCACCTTGATATTTATTTTTAAAACTGAGGACCCCTTAACCTAGTTTTATTCATTTAAAAAATCTGATTTCTCCACTTCCTAACTGCATGACTTTGAACAAGTTACTTAACTTCTCTCTGACTCAATGTCCTCATCCGTAAAATATGGATAATAATGCACACCTCCCTTACTGAGTAGTTGTGAGGATTTGATGAAAATAATATAGATAAACTGCTTAAAATAGTGCCTGATATGTAGTAGTGCTATGTATGTGTTGGCTCATTTCTGCAGCTCCCAACATAGTTTCTGGTATACAGTAGGTACTAAATTAATATATGTTGTGTTAATGAGTGAGCTCATATGCAGGACTTTTTGGAAGGAGAGCTGGGACATGGTGAGAGGGAGGAAATACTGAGGAGAAGTCAGAAAGCTTAGGACCTGAGCTCCATCTTTCTGCAAATGAAGGTCAAAGAGAGGACCTTGCAGAAGGAGAAATGGGGATTAGGGATGGAAGGGACTTCACCATGGTTAATAGGGAAAGTATCTGGGACAGGTACACGAGCAAGAGAACCAGTTCAGTACAGGAGAACCTGGTAAGCAGGGTGATAGCGGGGACGGACTCACTGAGGGACCAATAGCAATAGCTAGCATTAACGTGCCTGAGATGGCTGCAAGCACTTTACATGTGCACTTTCATGTTTACACCTGTCAGCAATCCTGCAAGGAAGGAACGATGATTGAACCCCATTTTATATACTCACAAAGGTGCACACTAAACTTGAGTGAAGTCAAGCAGCGTGTGAGAGGAGGGGTTTTCTGGGAATTGAATAAGGATCCGACTGATGCTTAATTTCTTAATGACTGGTCTATATTTCTGTATTTTAGAGCAAGTGCACACACGTCTTCATACTCCTTACAGAGGGTAAGAGGGCAGCAACAGCTCCAGCACCTACCTGTTAAAAGCTGGTCTCTTCACAGCGGTGGAGGGAGCAGTGACTGGCAGCTTTTGGTCCTCCTGGAGGAAGAGGTATCAGGTGAAGAAGTTGCCACTGGGAGGTCCAAGCACTGAGAGCCCTGGACTGAAGCATCTGGTCAGTGCAGTTGTGCCTTTTGCACCTTTGAGGAAAGGCTTCTGCCCTGAGCTCATAGAAGAAGCCAAGGGTCCAAGAACTCCAGGACCCATTATTCCACTGAGCCAGGCTATGCGACCCATGCCCAGCCCTGTGATGAGGCACTGTATCTGCAGTGCTCACTGCCCTGGGCCCAGGGGAAGATGCTGGGTGTGGGGTATGGGGCAGGGACCCATTAAGGGGTATGGAGAAAAGGAAGCAACCAGAAATGACCGCCTGGAAGAGTACAGAGAGAGAGGTGCCCTGGTTGATGGTTCATCTAGAAGCTCTTGGACCAGAGAAGGGTATTGATGGCGGGTATGAGGATGTTGGACCAACAGGCATAGGAATGAGGCTCAAAGACCCATAGCTGTCAAGCTCCCAATGCCCGCATTTTTCCATATGGGCCTCATCTGCAGCTAAGCTGCCGGGTCAACAATCTTGGCTTTATGGGCACTAACTCCATAATAGGCCAGAACTTAGAAAACCCAGAAGGGCGGTGGGGGGAATGGCGCATCCCTCCCCTCCTCCTTTCCCAAGGAAGTCCTCACCTCTGCCCTCCGGTGCCTGGGTGCGCATCGCCTGTGGGAAGAGGCTCTCAAGGTGGGAACCAGCTACATCAAAAAACCTGACCCCTTCTGTCCAGCCCCCCATCTGTCTATCTGTCTGTCCTTTCCTTCTCTGTCCCCACCCCATCAGCAGCACAATTTCCCATTGTCCCCGTCTCTCCCTCATTGTTGAACAACAGGGGCCCTTTCTTTATCCTTTGGGTAATGGCAATGAAATGTCAACAGCTGGGGACGTGGGACACAGGACCGGCTGGCACACACCACCGGAAAAAGGGTCTGGGTGGGGGTGGGCTGGGAACAGGAACTACCATTCCCCCAGGGGAATGGAATGAGATGAGGGGCAGAGGATGGTCAGTCAGAAGGTTGGAATGGGGTTTCCTTCCATGCTGTAAGCTTCAAGGTTTTAAAGAGATCTTGTGAGGCTGGGTTCCGTAGAGGGAGGAGTGTGGTTAGAATTACAATAGGGCAGATGGAAATTAGACAGCAAGGAGGATTTTTTTTCTGTCCCCAGGAAGGGACATGATATGGGAATGTCTGAGGCGGGAAGGATTTTGGGAAGTTCTCCAAAAGAGTGGTCATATTACTTTTTCCTACTTCCCTACCTCCTCTTTCAGCATAGGTACATAATCTTAAAATCCTCAAGAGAACTCCCCTGGGTAGAAATCCACTTCTCTCCAGTCTGTCTTGTTAGGAAGTTTTTTCTGAAGTGTAAACTCCTATTGAAGTTCAAACTCATTTTAAAAACCTTTCTAACGAGGTGTAATTTATAAGCAACAAAATGCACAGCTCAATACATTTTGACTTATGCACACGCCATGTAATTACCCCTGAAGTGTAAACTCCTATTGAAGTTCAAACTCATTTTAAAAACCTTTCTAACGAGGTGTAATTTATAAGCAACAAAATGCACAGCTCAATACATTTTGACTTATGCACACGCCATGTAATTACCCCGCTCCCCCATCAAGATAGAGAACCTTTCCAACACCCGGAATAAGCAAGCACATTTTTTTTTTATTTTATTGCTTAAAGTATTACAACAAATGATAGATAGATCTCCAATTTTTTCCCCAAGCACATTTCTTTTTTGTTTGCTTTCAATGCAGAGGGAGGACTCCCTCCATTAACAGCCATTTAGAAATGTTCTGGGCTTCAAATGGCCTGTTAGCCTTCTTTCATCTCTGCTGAGCAACCACACACCAGGAGTTTTGTGTTTCAGAACTGGAGGGAACTTCAGGATGCTTAACCTCCTCAGTTACCAGAGGAAGAGGAGATGGAAGGGAAAGGGACTTGCCCAAGACCATGCAGAAGAGTCAAACTTAGAACTTGCTGCTTTTTTCAATACCCCCCTCCCCATCCACTCCTCTCCTTGACCCTCCAAGTTGGAAGAGCGCCAGGGTTTTGACTATAGATCTAATAGGAGCTCGCCCCATGGACTTGATTGACTGTCTTTTCCCTTCCTGCTCCATCCCTGTTCCTAAGCCCTTCCCTCCTCCCAGAGAGGGCAAACAAAGAAGACAAATAACCCCTGTCTCCTGGGCCAGGACACCCTGAGCCAGCGCATCTGGTTGGCTTCCACCCAACTCAAACAAAACAGCGTCCCACAGAGAGGGGGGCGGGTCTACAGTAAAGGCTCCACAGCCAGTCATACCCCATTCCTGGGCACAGGCCTCACCCACAGCTCCTTTCTCCCCAGATCACTTCCAAACTGTGGTTTAGAAGTCTCTGGTAGGTAAACCCATAGAAGGCTGAGTTTGGCATGGAGGTGAACCTAGAACCGTGATAGACACCAAAAGAACCGTTTCAGGATAGAATGAGAAAGGAACAGACCAGGAATGAACATGGTAGACAGTCAAGCTGTGTTTAGTGTGCTCAAGGTCACTTTCATTCTCGGTTTTCCCTAAGGCACTGCAAAATAGGGATCGAATAAGACTGCTCAGGCTTGAGCTGGCAACTTTTCACTGAACTAGCATCTTTTAAAGAGAGGCTTTTGCCACTTCCGCTCCCTGCTGACCAGAGGGATGTGGAATCATCTAGATAGAACAAGCATGGAGTCCTGATGCCTCTTTCCCTAACATCACAGGCTCAGCTTACCCGCCGGGCACATTTGCATGGCTAATTTTTCTTGACCGCTAATGATGGCATGATCCCAGTTTATTACTGGGAATGTCACATGAAGGACTAAAAGAGTTGGCAAAATGGCACTTTAGAGGAAAAAGCAGGGAAGGAACAGTGCCTGACTCATACAACGCACTCAATACATTTTGGTCCTTATTATTGGGCGGGTGATGGGGGGGAAAGAAATGCCAAAGAGAATAGAATCAATCAAAACAGACACTAATTGCTTGATTTTAAAGGATCACCTGATTTTTAAAAATACATAAAAATCACACACACAAAAGTCAATGTCCCACTTATTTTTTAAAAACAAAATTAATACCTACACATAGTGAAAAAGAATTCACCCACTACTATAGGGATAAAATAAAAAGCCAAGTGCTTCCTTCCTTCTCACTTCCCCCTATAACAATTAAGTCATTGTTAAGCTTCTCTGTCAGAAGTTTTAAGACTCTACAAGCCCTGGCTGGTTTTGCTCAGTGGATAGAGCATTGGCCTGCGGACCAGAGGGTCCCGGGCTTGATTCTGGTCAAGGGCACATGCCAGGGGTTGCAGGCTTGATCCCTAGTAAGGGGCAGGCAGGAGGCAGCCAATCGATGGTTCTCTCTCATCATTGATGTTTCTATCTCTCCCTCTCCCTTCCTCTATGAAATCAATAAAAATATATTTAAAAAAGACTACAAGAATGAAGATAAGTAGAAACATACATCATGCGTTCTTTTTAAAATTTATTTTAGAGAGAGGAAGGAGAGAAACATTGATTTGTTATTCCACTTATCTATGCATTTATTGATTGATCCTGCAACCAACCTAGTTACCTGCTCAGGGCCCATATATTCTTTTTTAATTGAATTGAAATCATATCATACAAACTGTTCCCTACCTTGCTTTTTTCACCTAATATGTTTTTAGTATCTGTCCTATCAGCACATGACATAAAGCTTCCTCATTTTTTTTCATCTGCACAGTTCCAGTGGGTGACTATAGCATAATTTATTTAATGAGATGCCCATTGATGAACATTTAGGATGCTAGAAGTTGGGACAATTAATCACCTGGGGGGAAAATGAGTCCATAACTCATTCCTTAACCAGGGGTGTGGATCATCATTTTGGACTGCCAAGCTTAGGGGTGAGTTAATGAGGTGTTTGACCAGGCTAATTTTTAAGTTGATAATTCTGTATGGCCCTCAAATGATGTTATATATATCCAGATGGCCCTTGACAGAATAAAGACTCCCCATCCCTGCTTTAACTAATACATTTCAGGAAGCTCAAAGATTTAAACTTAAGAATAAGTTGCTCATTTTTCCTGGTCACTCCCATGCATACAAGAGGTATACATGCTGTTAAACGTCTGTGTGTTTTTTAAATGAAGCCAGAAACAGAAACATCAATGATGAGAGAGCATCATTGTTTGGTTGCCTTCTGCACACTCCCCATTGGTGAACCGAACTCGCAACCCAGACATGTGCCCTGACTGGGAATCAAACCAGCAACCTCCTGGTTCCTAGGTCAGTGCCCAACCACTGAGCTATGCTAGCTGGGCTAGAATAATCATTTAAATTAGAAGGCAACTTTTATTGCTTTTAAAAATGCAATGATACATTTAACTGTAGACAATTTAACAAACATAAAATCATTTTTAAAAATTTATCTTTATTGTTGAAAGTATTACAGATATTCCCTTTGTTTTCTTTCCCATTGACGCCCTCCACGCTAAACCCACCCCTTTCAGGCCTTCCTCACACTATTTCTGTGTCCATTGGTTATGCATATATGCATATAAATTCTCCGGTTCATCTCTCCACATAAAATAATTTTTAAAAATAAAAATTCCCACCCTAGCTGGTTTGGCTCAGTGAATAGAGTGTTGGTCTGCAGAATGAAAGGTCCCAGGTTTGATTCCAGTCCAGGGCACGCTCAATCCCCAGTGTGCAGTGTGCAGGAGGCAGCCGATCGATGGTTCTGTCTTATCATTGATGTACCTGTCTCTCTTTCTCTCGGAAATCAATAAAGATATATTTTATTTTATTTTTTTAAAATACATTTTATTGATTTTTTACAGAGAGTAAGGGAGAGGGAGAGGTGGAAACATCGATCTGCTGCCTCCTGCACACCTCCTACTGAGGATGTGCCCGCAACAAAGGCACATGCCCCTGACCAGAACCCGCGACCTTTCAGTCTGCAGGCTGATGCTCTATCCCCTGAGCCAAACCAGGTAGGGCAAGATATATTTTAAATAAATAAATAAATAAAATGCTATACCTAAGGTCCACAGCAGGTGGCGTAAGAAGACTGCGTTACCACTCAGACGCTCTAACCATTGAGCTACCGACCAGGGCACTATGTGGCATACTGTATTTTCAAACTAAAATTAATTCTATGGAAGATTTTTTAAAATATATTTCTTTACTTCAGAGAGAAAGGAAGAGGGAGAGAGAGATAGAAACATCAATGATAAGAGAAAATCATCCATTGACTGCCTCCTGCACGTCCCCTACTAGGAATCCAGCCCGCAACCTGAGCATGTGCCCTTGGCCGGAATGGAACCTGGGACCCCTCAGTCCACAGGCCAACGCTCTATCCACTAAGCCAAACCAACTAGGGCCTATGGAAGATTTTTTATGGACACAAGGGAGTATGACACATTGAGCAATCATGACAAAGATCTATGAAGTGGCGGTTTTCTTTTTGAAGTCCCTAGGCTTTCATTTACCATAAATACTGATATAGGGAGATAAATGACTGTACTTTTTTCAGGTTTTAGTTCTCGGGTGGCTCGGTGAAGCCTAGGAACAGTTTGGGGGGATGGAGATGCTGACTTCTTTGCATTATTTCTTTTCCTTCTCTGCCTGGGGCCAGTCCAAACGCCTCAGCGTGGCTCGCATTCCGGGATCCTACACGTCCCTCCGTGCCCCAGCCCCAGGCTCCTCCAGTCCCACTCAGGATCCCAGCTCTCCCTGAATAGGCACTCCCGAAGTCAGGGCTTGTGTCTGCTGCATATTTTATCACCAGTAACAGGGCAGTCCTGGCACACAGCTTTTATCAATAACTGTGCCCGCAGAATTCACCCCAAAGGTGCTGCCTCCTCGGCCTCCGCCAATCTTTAGGGCACTCGGGGCTTCCCCCCGGCGTTTTCCTTCCTCACGTCTGTGCCCGGCGCTGGCTCAGCGTTGGACCCGAAGCTGCTTTCGGTATCTTAGCACGTCAGTGCCTTGTCGCTCGGACGCGGCTGGTGGGCAGTGAGTGGAACCCCCCACCCCTACCCCACCCTCCGGAAATGGGCACGCTCCGGGGCCAAATTTCTATAGCAACCATACCAGCAAATGGGCCCGCCCCCAGACGGTTTCTCCCGGGAGGACCGGGACAGTGGTTCCCGCGTTCGTCTCTATGGTTTCGACCGCCTAGAAGGACCAAAGGGTACTTCCGGGAAGGTGGCGGCTCACAGGTCAGATCGGGCACATGTTTCCGCCCGGAGGATCCCTCAGTGCCGGGAGGACCCCGCAGGGACGGTAAGGGCTGCTGCCACTGGGAGCGCGGGCTCAGGAGGGTGGTGTTGTCCACGTGAAACTGCGGCGGAGGCGGAGGGGCTGGAATGAGACCTCAAAGGGAGGCGGCCTGGGGGAAAGGTAGCCGGCTCTTCAGATCCGCTGTAAAAACCGAGGCCAGGACCACTTCTCCTGAAGACTCGGGTCGACTGGAGAGGAGACCGTTCCTGAAAGCGCTCGCAGCCTTCCCAAAGACGGCGGCGCACAGCCTGGGACCCAGTTGCTTTTGTCCACAGGTGTCCATTGTAAGTCCACAGCGGCTCCCACCTATGCCATTCAGTTCAACAGATGACTGAACGCATTCTCAATTCCCGGCGCTGCACGAAGTGCACCGAGGTTGGGGAATAAAGCCCGTCCCTGGCTCCAGGGCATATTATTTCGAATTACTGCGACAGGGACAGGCTGGGGACACTGCAGAAGCACCAAGCTGTAAGAGACGAGGAATGAGGTCATGAACGCCGGCTCTGGAATGCCTGGCATCCTGGACCCACTACATGCCAGTATTTGATTTGGGCAAGTAATTAAACTCCGAAGTGCTATTTCTTCGTTTGCAGATTACAGTGATACCATGTCCTAAAAGGGTTGTTGGGAGGATTAAATGAGATAATCTGTGTTAAGCAATTAGCAACAGGCTGTCATCGAGTAAATGCATAAGTGTTATTATATTATTATTACTGAAATTTGGGAGCTGATAGGTCATAGATAACTTCTGAGAAGAAGCAGAGTTTTGAGGTAACCGTAAAGACTTCAGTGTTGGAATTTTATTTTAGTATCAAGAAGCATGATAGGGCCATTTCTTCACTCAGTGCTTTTTTTTTTTTAAATATATTTTTATTGATTTCAGAGAGGAAGAGAAATCATTGATTGGCTGCCTCCTGCAAGGCCCCTACTGGGGATAGAGCCTGCAACCCGGGCATGTG
>PVJC01054510.1:0-10602 GCA_004026665.1 Murina feae | reverse complement strand
AGGCAGTAAGGTTTGAGCAATTCCAAAACTTAGTTGCAGGGAGGGAACCAGGTTGAAAAGAACAAACAGAGAAACACTTTTACACCAGCAAGTACTACGTTTACATAAAAACAGCGGAGTTTCAGAAAACCATTCAGTAAACCAAATAGACCAGTTAAATCTCCATAAAACACAGAAACAGTAAATCTCCAACTCCGTGAAAGTGAGCGACCGTCTCATTTCAGACCCTACAGAGGTAAGCCCTTCTCTCTAGTCTGAAATCCTGGAGGGGAATTCCCGTCCCTCCCATCTTAATTCGTGGAGAGGCACGTCTCATCTCTCCCAATTCGTGGAAGGCTATTCCGATCCTTCCTGGGAAGCGTGGGGCGTCCTCCAGCTTCCCGCCTGTAACCTATTGACCAGCACATCTGCTTAGGTTCTTTCAGGCTTAAACCATTCCAAAAATGAGCTCACACAACACACAAAAAGACAGACAGACACAAGACAGACAAGACACATACCACGGTCAATCACGCTCTCCGGTTCGGGGGTCCCTCGGAGGTCTTGGGGGATCCCGGCGAGCCCCCAAATGTTGTACCCAGAAGTCGTGGCCCCCAAAGACTACGAGTGAGCCCCAAAACCGCTGCAAGAACATGAGAGCTTTATTATACAAGTTAACTTGGACTCCCCACTTGCCCACCGCACAGTGGCGCGACGGGGGAGGGAGTGCCAGTTTCAGGCAAAACCAAAGGATTTATAGGGCCGGAAGTAGTGGGTGGGGTAATGCGTGTGGCCCCTGTTGACTGGTCAAGGGAAGGTCCTTAGCCGGGCATTTCCTCTGCATCCCTATTGGCAGATTTTCACTCTCGCACCGCCCTTCCGCCCTTACATATTCAATGAGGATTCAAATCTTGATTTTCATGTTTCATAAAATAAATAGATGACTATAAATAGTTGTTTTTTAAAGTATGAATGGCATATTAAGAAAAGTTAATGGTATAATTGTAAACATAATATTTTAAATCAGATTTTGTAGTTGAATATTTATTTACCTTTGAATCAATTATATTTGAAGCCATTTAAAAAGTTCTATGCTGCCCTAATTGGTTTGGCTCAGTGGACAGAGCATTGGCCTGTGGACCCAAGAGTCCTGGGTTTGTTTCCTGTTAAGGCCACACACCTCGATTGCAGGCTCAATGTCTTTTGTTTTTCTCTCTCTGTCTCTCCCCCACTTTCCACTCTCTAAAAATCAATGGAAAAATATCCTTGAGGGAGGATTAACAACAACAAAAAAGTTCTATGTGTTTTTCTTATTATTTTCTGTACTGTAGTATCTGCAAAATGATGATAACAAAATCAAATCAGTTTATAATTCCAAGTATAAATTAAATGAAATACATTCACTTTGGGTATATCTCATTGATCACAAAACTGCGAACCAGTAAATGTCACTGTTCACACGTCTAGCTTGTGGCAAAATGCAAAGGAAGCTCATGTGTCTGGGGAAATGAAAGACTGATGATGTGTATTTGAAGGTTTATTCAGTTTTAGAATGTGTCTGACAATCTGTTCATCCTTTTCCCTCTCTTAGAAGCACTTCTATTCACATGCACTACTTATTAGATAACTCATTACCTGGATAATTGGTTTCTCTTTTTCCCTTTGTAATTAATTATTGGTTTTTCTTTATTGGTTGATTGGTTTTTGTCCTTTAGTTATTTTCAGCTAAGGTGGCCAAATAAATTATCTAACTCTATTAACTACATTCTTTTTTGATATGATACTAAACCTGTGATACATGATTTTTCTAAAATAGACAATTATTAGAGCGACCATCTGACCCATCTTCTGGGAATCTATCTGAAAAAATGTGTATACATTTATTTGTAAAGATTATATATACCTATATGTTCTTTGCAGCATTACTCACAGTAGCCAGGACATGGAAACAACTCAAGTGTCTTTCAATGGATGACTGGATAATGAAGCTGTGGTACATACCCATCAATGGAATATTACTCAGCCATAAGAAAAGATGAAATATTGCCATATGTGACAATATGTATGGGACTTGAGAGTATCATGTTTAATAAAATAACACGGAAAAAGAGAATTATATGGTTTCACTCCTATGCAGGATATAAAAACAGAAAGCAACAAATGAATGAACAAAACGAAAGAACAAACAAAACCCTCTTTGACACAGTTAACTGTATGATGGTTGACAGAGGGAAAGTGAGGTGGGAGGAGGTTGAAGAGGGTAAAGGAGTCAAATATATGGTGACTGAAGAAAATTAAACTTTGAGTGGTGAGCATACAGTGCAATATACAGATGATGCATTATAATACTGTACACTTGAAACTTATATAATCATATTAGCCAATGTCACCCCAAATAAATTTAGAAAAAATGCAACTGTTTAATCATACAAGAAAGGAAAATATAATTCTTTTTATAATATAAATATAAAATCTCCAAGAAGAGCTGATGAAATATGGAGGAGTTTTGAGGAACACTCATTGTACACCATATTTTAAAAACTGCTAACATAATAGTTGTTGCAGTAATATAATTCTATTGTAACATTTGCTGATTCATTTACTCTTGGAAAAACCTATTCTAAATATAAAGTTCAATTACAGAACTAGCTTTAGGATGTTGGTTTTACCCAATAAGGAACAGTCAAATAGTATGTTTACAGGAGGCTGTGTTTCAGAGATTATACAGGGAGGGGCAGATACTGTGGTGAAATGAATTCTGGCTAAAAATGACACCACTTAATTTACTCAATGCCTTTTGACTGTTGTCGTCTATGAATGTGGAACTAGTGTGATTAAACACTGTTTTACAGTTTAGAATGTCTGCTCTCTCCATTCAAATAGATGTTTTCCTGAAATCATAACTGTTTAATTAAGCCGTCAAGGAATTAAAGACTAAGCCAGATTGAAAAATCATCCAGGTTTTTATTGGGAGCAAATGGGTGAGTTCACAGGCCTCGGGAAGGGAGAGAGGACAGTGGAGCCACGCTCGGGCCAAGCCTAGCCGAATTTTTAAGGCTTAGGGCAGGTAATGAGGAGGGGGGGTTTGGTATGAGGGAGTGGTCCGAGGTTTGGAACTTTCCAGCCATTGCCCAAAGCCCTCCAACCGTTACTGGCACCAGGGGCTATGGTTGAGCAAGCAGTTTCAGGATCCCAGCATTGTCTCAGCAATCCATCATTGTTGCTGGTTTATAATCCGGGCAGTCGGGCTGCACCTGGGGTGGGAGATGATTTATGGCTTCCCCTGCCAGGTGAATGCGTGTCTATTTGTGGGTGAAAAATATCCTTAAATGTTCCTGGGCCAGAAAATATTACATATATATATATATATTATAGTAAGATGTTCATGATGGAAAAACTTTAAATTCATTTAGAAATTTATTGATAATGATACACTAGGATTTCATTCATTCAATATTTCAAAATACTTCAGTGTATTAAATCAACTACATTGTTAATTAAAAAAATTTCTAACTTTACCAATAGAAAGGGTGAAAACCTTTTCACCTCTCCTTTAAAAATTCACCCTGCAAAAAGGAGAACAACCACAAATAACATATTTGTTATAATTTGTTAAAATCTTTAATTTTTCCCCAAATTTCTGAAAATGAAAATCAGACCAGGAAACAGCAAATGCTTCAGCAAAATGGAGGAGAGTCAGAATTAAATGCTTACAAAGGGAAAAGTGACCCAGCAGTTAATTCCTTCCACAACCATAAGAATGAAATAGTAAACATAATGGGCTTTGAAATATAAAGCTGGAGTGAAGGTCTGAAAACAGGTGAAGTGTTTGAAGGTTTGTATGAGAAACACTTAGAGGGTCAGGGTCACCCCTATACCATGTGCCCTGAGATTGCTTCTCCTTCCCTGGGAGAGACCATGTATTATCTGTAAAGAAACTTTCTTCTTCAGACTACAGACTCATTTTCTTTAGACACACAGAAGTGTGGACATGAAGGTTCAAGTGAAAACAAGGGGTCATGTATGATGACATACCTGAACGTTAGGACTTCCAGCTCCTTTTCCATATCAGCGTCATGTTTGCTGTAGTTGAGCAAATACCCCAGGCAGACAACTAAGTGGTGTTTCGCTGAAAACACAGTTCTCTAGAGAAACACCTCCAGATTCTGATGCTTGGAAGTTTCTACAACAAAGTTCAACTCATCATCCTACAGCCTACTGACAACATTCCCATGTATTTAGAACGTGTGCTCTGCTTTCATGTCGAATTCTTGGGTATAAATGAACATTAAAAGGCCCAGACATTTGAGGAAATGTTCCACATGAGAGAAGGAGCTTCATTCCTGCTCCTTGCACCCATCACGTTAGACTAGCATGCAGAGGCTCTGCTTCCAATTGAGGTCAGAGATATTCTTGTTGGACTGACCTCCCACTGATGTAATAACTATAAACTCTGAACAAAAGAGTTTTGAAACTATCCAAAAACATTAGAGAGTGGCCAAAAGCAAAAAGATACTGTAGGAGAACTCATATTTGCAAGAAAAAAATGAAGTGAGGTTCCCACTTTTTTTTTTTTTTTTGAAAAAAAGCTTTTTTGGGCTGGTATCAGGCTGAAAAGTCTGCCATACAGGTTGATTACATAAGACTCTATGTTTAAGGATATTCCTTTTTAAGAATGAGTAGGGTAGCCCTAACCGGTTTGGCTCAGTGGATAGAGCATCAGCCTGCGGACTCAAGGGTCCCAGGTTCGATTCTGGTCAAGGGCATGTACCTTGGTTGCGGGCACATCCCCAGTAGGGGGTGTGCAAGAGGCAGCTGATCTGATGTTTCTCTCTCATCGATGTTTCTAGCTCTCTATCCCTCTCCCTTCCTCTCTGTAAAAAATCAATAAAATATATTAAAAAAAAAAAAAAAAAAAGAATGAGTAGGGTAGAGGCAGGAAATTCCTTTGCATAAAAATTTGGAAGAGAGAAAGAAACATAATGCTCTAGTAAAGAAATGTATTTGCTTGCACAAGGGTGTCAATGCTAGAGAAATGAAAGGGTAGTTAATTGTATGAAAAAATTATTTGAGTAAGAATTTGTATGCCATACTATTCTCTAAATGGTCTATAAATATTAATTTATCCCATAATATTAATAACCCTAGGGAGTAGGTATTATTATATGCACAATTTACAGATGAGGCTACAAAAGTATAGAGAGGTTAAGTAACTTCCCCAAGATCTCACAGCTAACGGGTGGCAGAGCCCCTTTTGGCTCCATTATGAATAGTTGATACAGCCAAACAACCCTCCTCCCCCACCCCTCACACATACACACACAATTTCTTACATAACACATTGTGCTTTACGAAGCCTTGCAATGTTTAGGTACAAAGATTACAAGCAGATTCTCCTTTCCTCAAGGCTTTGAGTAAACCTGGCTTCTTGTAGTCTTCAAGACCATTCGGCTTAATTTAGAGGCACCTGACATTTCATTAAAGAGCTAGACTGTTTTCTACGATATGTCTTATCACAGATGCACTGTGCATTCCTTTCATATACTCTAATCCTTTTTCTCTCAGCCAGTGACTGCCCTTGGGCAGCCTCCCAGTTGGGCTCTTTGCCCAAAACCATGCACTTGACCTCTGCTCTGGGCCTCTGGGGGGGGGGGGGGGGGGAGAGGGCTGCAAGCAGGTGCTTCGCTCATGCAAGAGTCCAGCCGCCCAGCTCCTTCCTCTTTCATCTGAGAGTTCGCCTGCCTTTCATGAGCTCTCCTTTTCAGTGACCTTGAGAATTTCCTATATTTCTTTGTTTGGTAGGCTCTCTCGGAGAATTTCTTGCCCACCTCTTCCTGCCTCGTTTCTTTTCTTTGCCCCTTTTCATCTCTGCTCTTCACCACAGGGACTCAGCACTCGGTTCATTGCCAGCGTCGCTGTTCTCAACAATGCTCCTCAATTCTCTGAAGCTCTGCTTAGTTCAACTGCTTTACTTTATATTCTTATTTGGAGGAGAGCTGTTAATGGTGAGAAAAATTGTCTCTTTTTTTGGAAAGGATCACTGTTTTACAACTGTCTTGATAATACATTTGTGTGCTAGGCTTTCGAACATACAAAATTCACGTTTTCTTAGCAGGTAGACAATGAATAAAATAACGTACAGGTACTCTTCTCCTCGTAATAAATGTAGCATAAAAGGTCATGTAGTTAGTAATCACAAATTTATACACAGAGACAATTAAGTTTCAGACCAATTCTTCATTTAAATTATAGGATATCCGTAAGGAAAATTAACCTGATGTCTCAAATTCCAATCGTCTAATGAGGAAAACGTTTGCCATCTTTTAAAATTTTCCATATGGTCTCACCTTTTGATTCTTTTTTCTACAACCTCTGGATAAAAATTTGGAATCAAGGCTTTCTGCATATACATTTTACTTAAATAAAGCATTTTCTCCTTTTAATCAATTCTTATAAATGTAATGATAGGCAAGTCAGGTATAATTTTCTCTTGGTTACTGCACTCATATACTCATGCAAAAATAGTAAAATGTTTTATTTTTCTTTCTTCACTTAACTGAAATTGGTGGCTTACATCATACTGAGAGGCCCACATGAGTATTTGTTTTTAAATTAGGACCATATTCTCAATTCGATACACAATAAAGGGATTGTACATTTAAAAGAGCTGTATGCAATCAAGAAGTAATTTTAATTAATCACAAATAGAACTAGCCCAATGGAAATAATTTGACCCGACAGTTGGAGGTTTGATCAGCATAACACAGAGATTAAGAAGACTTTTGACCTGAACAGAGTCGGAATTGGTTCAGTCTGGAACTTTAGAAAGGGAAAGCTAATGGGTTCAAATCACACAATATTATTGTTTCCCATAAGCTGCCATCCTATTCACAACCAGTGAGAAAATTGCTCAGTTTCTGTAGAAACCGTCCAGTAGCATATATAGGCTCTGGTCCACAATGAGGAAACAGAGATTGCACCACAACAAACTATCATCTTTCTCCCGTGTTCTCTATGTATAAAATGCTGAGCCAGCTCCTTTGAATCACTAATTGACTGTCTGTATCAATTAGTGGCCTGATCGCTTTCTAGTTTACATTTATGTCTCCATAGTAACCCACTGGCATTTGGAAGAGGATGGGAGTACTCACTGGGAAGTACTTAAATATGTGCAATGTAAAGAATTTTTAGCTAGATAAGAGAACAGGGCTTAGCGATTCATATTTTGCAACAGCAACTTTATGTGAAAAGTTAAAAGTTTTATGAAAATGGAATCCTTTATTAAAGTATCAATATTAAATAATAAACATATAGGTTATACAGGAAGAATAAGAAAAATTTCAACAAATGGAAGCATATTCCTTTTTTATAATGAATGTAATTAGAACAGAGAACAATTTAATCCAATTTCAGTAGTTCTCAATTCCTAGAATGTGGTTTATTTTAGTCATGTAGAATGAAACAAAGAATATAGAGCTTCAAATTTCTGTTTAACCAAGGAAGGATGTGGTTAATATGAGCAGTATTTAATATATGGCACTATTATTTCTGATTTTTAGGAAGAGTATTGGGTAATGATTAAGTAAAAAATTGGCTGACAGTACCGGATAAGAATCTAACACAGGCATTTAAACCACTTAATATCATTAGCAATAGAATATTCCAGAGAGTTTTTAAAACTAGGTTCAGGCCAGATGCATTAAGTAAGTTATATTCAACTTTACCTCTGGTTGTGCACTTCTATAATACATAACAACTGGTTGAAAAGGAAATAATTTAGACAATCAATATATTTTAGTACAATTGATTTTTTAAAAGGATTACATAAATGCTACGTTGAATGTACTTGCAATCTAATACTGTAAAAACACACTCCTGTATAACATCTCAAGCATGCTGGAAGTGAAACAAAAGGTAGAAATGATGGCTTCGTGCCTGGTACTTAGATACCGTTAATTACCTGCATAGCATGTCTGAAGACCATTTATACGAAACTATAGCAGATGCTTTTGATACTCCATGTCACATCTGTAGGTTCACCTCTGATTTGAACTGAAGCTGTGATGAAAAAGTTCATGTTCATTGACAGCATTGCTTTTCAAATATTCAATGCATCTTTCTCTAATATTCTACCTTAGGTCCTTCTCTGAAGTGGAGCCTGCAGGGGTCTGTGCAGCCTGAAATGAAGCCCGAAAGATGAGGGAGACAGTTTTCTGAAGTATTCACCTGCTTCTAGCAGACTGGATCTGAAGAACTCAGCCTTGTGCTTTTCTCCCAGACCTGCCTCACCCACTGTCCCTTCTCTCTCACTTTTCATTTCTGGAATCACTTCCACATGACTACTCTTGACTGAATGCAAACAAATGTAGGATTTTAACAAAACTTGTTGTATAATATTTATTCTTTAATCATTTATTCATTAAATATATACATAACATTTAATACATGCCAGACTGAGATAAATCCTGGAAATGCAGTCCAATAAGAAAATATGAAACCAAGTAAGTGAAACAAAGTTTTAGGGACATTGATAAACCCTACAAGGAACATTGGAGTTACATGGAACACAGTGGCTTTTTCTATGAAGTAACAGAGAGCATTCAGGTGTTGGGGAGCCTACGTAATAGGAGTTGAGGCTTAAATTAATATAATTTGCTAAGGTGTGGAGTAGGAAAAGAATAGAGAACCCAGTCAGAGAAAACTCAGGAATATTATGTAGTCTTAAATGTTTGTTCCAGAAACCTCAAAGAATTTTCTTAGTCTAATTAGGGGAACTCTAGAAAGGTAATTTGGGGATAGATCATCAAAGGTCTTGCTTCTGAGTTCATTGGATGAATGGGATAAGCAAATTAGTGGATTCTGTGATCCTAATATATTTGAACTAGAGACAGACAATTATGTTGAATTATGTCCTAAACTTGTTTATTTTGTGATAGAATGAAATAAAATGAAGAGCTATTTTTCATTCACAGTGTATTTTGCATTCTGGAAGAGTTATAGTAGCTGAATTAAAGACTTCAGAGCAGTCACTTTACTGGGCTTATTTTATTTATTTTTTATTTTATTTTATTTTATTTGTTTTTACTGGGCTTGTTTTAAATGCACTAACACACCACCAGGACAATATTTGAAAATATCTGTCAATACAAAGGGAAGACAAACCAACCCTATCTACCTTTTGTGGTAAGAAAAATATCAGAGGCTTGTGTGCCTTCTGGGGAAACTTTATTTCTACCATAATTTGATTATAATGTCTTCAAAAAATATTCGCTAGAGATGCACGTGTGTGTGTATGTGTGTGTGTGTCCAAGGACACTGAGAACTTTAGGTCATGGGAGATGTGAAATATCTTTACCACAGTGGTAGAGGGGTCCCAAAAGAAAAGGACTTGCCAGCCCCACCCACACATACCATGGCCACTGTATGTTATCATTTCAAACCCCAATACTCAAAGTTTGGTGCTCATACTGGTATGGGTTTCTGAGATGATTTTATTTTCCTGGATGAAGTAGGGTTGTCCATCCTATGCTCAAGCCACTGTACATGGGATTTTTTCTGAAGGCCTTTGAAATTGAAATGATGAAAAATTAGGGCAGGAAGATTAGAACAGAACTTAAGACAAGGAAGCAAGATTAAGGATAGGGCAGAATGTTGTGGGAAAGGATGTAAGGATTCAGGAGAAGTGTTTAGTATAGGCACCAATCACTGTTAAAACCAGAGTGATAGGCTACTGCCAAGGTATATTAAACTCTTTTGATTTGTAGTTCCAATTGTTGCTTTCATTAACATGTTTATTCATTTTAGTTCTCCATGCCAACTCCTCAGCAGCCAATTGATAGACCTAATAGATACAGAATAGATGAGAATTGTTAGCATAGTGTCTGACATATGGTAACTAGTCATGATGTTAGTGGTAGCCATACTTAGCTAAGCTATTAATGAAAGAGGAGATTTGTGTTCTTCATGTAAAACAAATAACTAAAAATATCCCATGCATTCAGTGAATGGACCTCTGTGTTTCCTTGTTTCACTGCTTAACTACATGGCCACACTGTCAGGGCTCTTGGCTGCTCATGGACTACCAGCAGACTCGAACCCAGGAAGTATTTGTCCTTTTGGTCTTAACAAATGGGAAGATAGTACGAAACAGATAAATCATATGAGCTTAAAATAGTACAAATCCAGGTAAGGGAGAAGTGTCTTCCTTAAAACACACACGCAGCTTTATTGAGGTACTAGGGGCCCGGTGCACAAAAATTTGTGCACTCGGGGTGGAGGGAGTCCCTCAGCCCGGCCTGTGCCCTCTCACAGTCTGGGACCCCTCAGTGGATGTCCTATGATGGCCCCAGTCTGCCAGGCGCCTTTTGTGTGTGTGTGTGTGTCACCACTGGGGACCTGCCCTCAGCCACATCTGAGGCTCGGAACAGTCCTCCTGTGTGTGTCTACCTGCTGGGGACCTGCCCCCAGGCTTGGAGCAGGCACCCCCTCTATGTTGATCTCTCAGACTCTTGCCCTCCCCTGCCTGTTGTTCTCTTTTTTGAGCTGTGACCAGGGCTGGGTGCTGCCTGCCTCCCAAGCTTGCCTACTGCCCATCTTCCTCCAGCCACCAGAAAGCAGGGAAAA
>PVJC01054509.1:0-10484 GCA_004026665.1 Murina feae | reverse complement strand
GAAGGCTATTTCCGATCCCTCCTGGGAAGCGTGGGACGTCTCCCACCAGCTTCCCGCCTGTAACCTATTGACCAGCACGTCTGCTTAGGTTCTTTCAGGCTTAAACCATTCCAAAAATGAGCTCACACAACACACAAAAAGACAGACACAAGACAGACAAGACACATACCGCGGTCAATCAGGCTCTCCGGTTCGGGGGTCCCTTGGAGGTCTTGGGGGATCCCGGACGAGCCCCCAAATGTTGTACCCAGATGTCGCGGTCCCCAAAGACTACGAGTGAGCCCCAAAACCGTTGCAAGAACATGAGAGCTTTATTATACAAGTTAACTTGGACTCCCCGCTTGCCTGCCGCACAATGGCGCGACGGGGGAGGAAGTGCCGGTTTCAGGCAAACCAAAGGATTTATAGGGCCGGAAGTAGTGGGTGAGGTAACGCGTGTGGCCCCTGTTGATTGGTCAAGGGAAGGTCCTTGGCCGGGCATTTCCTCTGCATCCCTATTGGCAGATCTTCACTCTCGCACCGCCCTTACACTTACTTGTAAGATCTTAAATGTCTTACATCATTTGTTGAAGTTTCTATTTACTCCTTCTGTAATGAGGAAAATTCAGCTCAGATATTTCTTTGCTTTCAGAATTTCTCCCAGTTCATCTTGAATCATCTCATTGTCCTCCTACATCTCATTGATCAAACGTGTCAAACTCATGGCCCGCAGGCCACATGCCTGGTTTATTTGGCCTGTGTTAGCCTTTGAGTTTGGCATGCTTGTTCTAGAGCCTATAGAAGCCTTCTTTCAGATCATAAACTAGAGGACATTGAGGGTCATTTTCATTACATGGTCACTGAATTAGTAGCCTAAAGAAAAGAGGAAGGGCCTGGCTGCCATGGTTCAGTGGTTGAGCATTGACCCATGTACCAGGAGGTCATGGTTTGATTTGCAGTCTCAGGTCACATGCCTGGGTTGTGGACTTGATCCCCAGTAGGAGGCAGCCAATCAATGATTCTCTCATCACTCATGTTTTTATCCCTCTCTCCCTCTCCATCCCTCTCTCTGAAATAAAGAAAAACGTATTTTAAGAAAAAGGAAAACAGAAAGGTCACTAGGTTCTCCCTAAAACTTCATGTTGAAGAGAAGTTAGAGTGTTACGCTATCGGTTAGCTGATATTTTTCTATATACCCAAGTTATTTTTGATGTGTTTTGCACCTTTATGAGCTGTCCCCGCTGACCTTTCCATGAGGAAGTCAATTTTATTAATTAATAATTGTCTCTATAGTCAATAAGCAGTAATTACTAATTGGTTTGTCTGTAACTACTTGTTCTGCCTTGTTCCTGCTACTGCTAAGAACTATAGTAGACTTGGGGATCCGCCTGCGGCTGTGCTGTATTTCCACTGGTGCAGGAGAGGGTTAGGCTTTCCGTCTGAGCATCCTTCTGGGATTGATTAGTTTCAGGTTTCATCTTCTTGGCAAGAGTACTTCATGGATCTATGTGTATGGCAATAGGAGCCACGTGACTTCTGTTTACTCCTCTTTTATTTAATGTTAAGATAGAGCAGTGTATTTAGGTGTCCTCAGACTGACCTGAAAATTATAAAGTTATCCATTGACATTTCATCTAATAAATAGTCCTGGGATTGGTAGCAAAATGATCCTGTTACTTCTTTTATAATTAATTTTGGGGAAAGAAGTTATGGCAATTTGCTGTTTTTATGAATTTGCTGATGTTCACTAATTAACTTTTAAATTAACTGGCAGTTGAGAGGAAAAACCTTACTATTTCTAGATTTAATTTTTTAAAAAAACTTGATTAGAAGCTACCAATGGTTTTTAAATAATATTTTCATAAGAAAAACTTTTGAAGTCAATTGCTATTCAAATTAATTAAAATATACCTGAAATAACTATTTGATGTTTATTAAAATTTGTAATTTTATGAGTAGATATTCAAGACACCAAGAAATTCTAAATCTTTAGGATATATTAAAATTTGTAATTTTATGAGTAGATATTCAAGACACCAAGAAATTCTAAATCTTTAGGATATATTTTATAAAATCTACTTTTTATTGTTTTTCTTTACATAGGTTATTGAGTGTGGTATGCTGTAATCTAGATACTCTGCTTCTATTAGAGGCTCAGTATCAAGTGTCTGAAATCTTACTAAAAGCTCAAGAAGAAAATATCTCAGAGACCTCTGAGAGCCACAGGTAAAACAAAAGGAAATAAAGTCCGTTATGACGTGATAATAACAACAGTTTTCTTTGCAGATACTCTGTTATGAGAGTTTTTTTTCTGTGTAGTATGTTTAATGTCAACAGATTTAAATAATAATATTAAAGCAATCAAAGCATAAATCTCACAGTTAGAAAGATTGGGATAGATATTCTTGGAGGTGGCTTGCAGAGTACTACTTTCTTAGTTGTTTTTTTGTGTGTAAATTAGTTAAGTGCTAACTTTTTTTGTTGTTGCAAATCTTTTATATTTTTATTGTCTAAAGTTTTACATATGTCTCCTCTCCCCTTCTCCCCCCTCCCATTGACACGCACCCACCGCCAGTGATTCCACCCCGGGCAAGCTCCTAACACCCCAGTGCCGGTGTCCATTGGTAATGCATGCATACAAGTCCTTTGGTTATGAATGCATACAAGTCCTTTGGTTGCTCTCTAACCTTCCCCCCTCCCACACGAGTGCTAACTTTTGTAATGGCTCCATGAAGTTGTATCACTTTTAAATTTAGTTTTTATGTAGAAGATGACCCATTAAACAAGACATTTTATTTTTGTGCCCCTTGTAGAGGAACTCTTTTTCTCCATTCTCTTAGTTATGTTAGTTCATAGTCAATAAATTCTCATTATTGAAAATGAGGTTATGACTATATCTTGATATTTTTGTTGTTTTTAATCCTCACCCAAGGATATTTTTCCACTGATTTTTAGAGAGAATGGAAGGGAGGGAGAGAGAAACATTGATGTGAGAGAAACACATTTATTGGTTGCCTCCTGCACACACCCTGATCAGAGCCAGGGATTGAGCCTTATCCAAGGTATGTGCCCTTGACTGGAATCAAACCTGAGACCCTACAGTCTGCAGGCTGATGCTCTATCCACTGAGCCAAACTGGCTAGAGCCTTGGTATATTTTTCTATTAATATATTACACTTGCCATTACTTCAATTTGGCTGACATTTATTAAATGCACATTCAATAGTTGGCATTATTTTTGGGTCTATAATTTTCAAAAAAGTGTGCCTCCATCTCAGGTAGGTCTTAGAAAATTACAAACGACCAGGCACATTCCTGAGTACTCTAGGTTTGAGGATAGTATTGACAGCTGCAGGAAGTGTGGAGGCTGATTAAAAGCAACATTCAGATTTTGAATTTAAGGCCCTGGGTCCAGAACTTAAGGAAACTTTGACTAAAAATGTGATAAAATCATTGTGAAAATAACATATTTTAATCCCATTTCTTTAACTGCAGTAATATTTGTCAAGGAAATATTTTTTGTTAATCTCATTTATTTCCTGATATCAGTTATATCTCCCTCAATTCTTTGCTTTCTAGCAAAGAAAGCTAGAAGATAAAGAGTGAGTTTAGCTTTTTTTAAGGGATACATCGATAATCTTAAGAGATATATTCAAATAAGCACAATGGACTATATATAAGGATACTTAATCTGGAATGGTCATAAAAGCATACACATTTTTTTAAATGTCAATCCATAGCAGGAAGTTTAAATGTGTGGGGTGCATTTGGACAGTTGTATACTATGCAGATACTAGAACAGAGCAGCTATATATGTTTTGATAAAGAATTATCTCCAAGGTAACGTTAAGTGAAAAAGGAGAGGCACCAACATTGCACACAGTGATATCATTTGAGTAAATATAAAGAAACCTTTGGATATATTCATAAACACATATTTGTTTTTGTACAGACCCTCAAGGACAAAAAAGAAACTTGTAAGAATTGTTAGCTCTGTAGAGGTTGGAGGAGAATCTGAGAGACTGGCAGAAAACATACTTCTCACTGTATATCTTTTATAGTTTTTTGAATTTGCATGTTTTAGCTACTTAATAGCTTTCATAAATAGAAACTTTTTGGTGGATGCTTTTAAGAGTCAAAAATACCAATATAATGTTATTCACCAGAACCTGATAAAAATAGCCTAATGCATATAAAACCAAAAGAAAATCTACTGTCATCAATTTGGAGAAATATTCCAGACTTAGTTTATTTTGCTAGATACAGTGAAATGGAACCAAAACAAAGCAATACTTAGACCTCTAGTTTAAATATGGTAGTGTAAATTAGTATTTCTCCTTTCTCATCCCAGAAGTAACCTCAAGGATTGAGTGGAAGTGGAGGGATAGCATATCATCAAAATTTTTAGCCACAAATGAGTTTTGAAGGTCAGCCAAAGGCAGTCAAAATAGGGCAAATACTACTAAGGCAGCTGAAGAACTTGAGAAAGGGTATCATGGCTGCCATTAATGTGAAAAACAGAAAACTACGATTCTCAGAAGAAAAAAAGGAAAAAGAAAAAAGAAAGTGAATATATAGGATGGGTCAAAAGTAGTTTTTCAGTTCACATGGGAAATAATACAGTAATTAATAAATAATACAAATAAAAACTGTGTTTTGTGTACTCACAAGTATAAATCCATTTTTGCCTATCTGTATTTCTAAGTAAAAACAATAATCTATTTTCCAGACTTTTCTATAGAATTTTATCTGCCCTTTTTCTTTACATCTAGTGACTTGATTTTAAAACTAATTTCCATTAGGTAACAAAATTGCTATGTTGATTTTTCAGGGATTTTATAATCGATGGCTTATCAGTAGAGAGAAATCATGTTCTCGTTAGAATAAACCTTATTGGTGGGCCAATGGAACGAATTTTGCCTCCGAGGATACTGCAGAAGGTGAGTGGGTAAGAGGAAGGGTAGATGTTTTCCTGACATATTTTGAAGCAACATAGCTAACTCAGATGACACTAAACAGCAACTATCAAATGTCTACATCACAGAATTGAACTCTTATTACTAGGAAAACTTTAGGATGAAAGCAAATACTTTAAAACAAAAGTACTATTTTCATGGCAAAGAATGAAGAGTACTAGTTTGTGTTGCTGAGTAGGGTATTATGTTATTAAAAAGTTGTCATCTTCCTTTTGTATCTTTGAATTTTTTTAGTTTTGATTTCTTTCCCTTTCATGACACTTAATTTTTGTTAGATGTCTATATTATTTTGCATTTAATTGGCATATTATGCACCTCTCTTTCTATCAATATTAATAGTTTGGTTAAATATTTATTTATTTGAGAGAGGGAGAGAAACAGGGAGGGAAAGAAGAAGGGAGGGAAGAAGGGATCAATTTTTGTTGTTCCACTTATTTATGCATTTATTGGTTGATTTTTATATGTGCCCTGAACAGATTTGAATTTATAACCTTGGCATATTGGGATGACATTCTAACCATCTGAGCTAACTGGCTAGGGCAAGGGTTGGATTTTTTATTGTTATTAAGTACATTTACTTTGGCTGTCACTCTGGGACACATGAGGTAGGAACGATTGACAGTACAAAAGAAACAGTTTTGTGAGCAGCATAGGAAATGCAGGTTTCTTTTGAAGACCATAATTTTCCTTTCTTGACAGAAATACTAAAGCCATCACTCTCAGTCCTACTTGCTAGAACAAGTTACCATCTATTTGTCTTCATTGCTTATTTAATGTTGTTTCTATGATATTTCATTTTAGTCATTATTCACTAGAGCATTGAATTATAATGTCAAATAGTTTTTGATTAGTTGGACCACAACTCTAAAATTTTATGAAACAAAGCCAATTTCTATGAGTAATATTTCAGAAAGCCTTAAAATTCAATGCTATCTTAAACTGTTTTTGAAAGTGATCTGTCTCGCTTCATTTTTAGGGTGATGATCCATACCCTTGGCCAATGTTTTCATCATACCCTTTACCAAACTGCTATCTGCCAGAAGGAACAAGAAATACTGATCAAAAGCAAGGTAAAATACTTGCTATCAAATGCCATGTTATTTTAGTGCTTTTGTTATAATTTCAAAAAAGAAAATATTGGTAAGGGAGATTAAAACTGTTTTCATTGTTTGTGGATGTGGTATAGATACCTATTTCTTTGTGAATTTTCATTTTTTCAAGTTTCTTATGAAATTAACATTAGTATGATGCCAAATAATTTTTATAAGAACATTTTTTTTGGTTTAAAAAAGCAACGAAATGAGTTTTTATTAATTCATTCTATTTAGATAGAACTTTATTCAAGAGAGTAATGGTTTTACCAGAAACACCAATCAGAAAGGACATATGCATCCCTATGTTCATAGCAGCACAATTTTCCATAGCAAAAATTGGAAACAGCCTAAGTGCCCATCAGCAGATGCATGGATTAGAAAACTGTGGTACATCTACACAATGGAATACTATGCTGCTGTAAAAAGGAAGGAGTTCTTAGCATTTGCAGGGGTATGGATGGAGCTGGAGAACATAATGCTAAGTGAAATAAGCCAGTCAATGAAAGAAAGATACCACATGTCCTCACTCATCTATGGATAATAATAACCATTATAAACTGGTGAACAAAAATAGATACAGAGGCAGAGCAGCATCAAACAGACTGTCAAATTACAGCAACAGGGACAGGGACGTTGGGGGTGGGGGTAACAGATCAGCCAAGGGACTTTGGTGCATGCATTTAAGCATAACCAATGGACACAGAACACTGGGGGGAAGGGGAGGCTGGGGGAAAGGCAGGGGGAAAAAGAGATATATGCACTAATCTTTGTAAAACTTTATGTATCAATAAAAAAAGTAAAAAAAAATAAAAAAAATATCATACAAAAAAAAAGAGAGTAATGGTTTTAGTATCTGTGTGCTCAAGACTTGAAATATAAGTATATAAATTGTATAAACGTAATAAAATAAAAATTCAGGTAACCACTTTAGAGTAGTTCATGAAATTTTAGAAACTATATTCAAGTAATCAGGTAATTGGATGGTAATATTGTGTGATGGGAGTTAAATAGACAATAAGAAAATTATGTTTAAAGCAAGGAATAAAGTATAAATATGTGTTTTCTGGTTTACAGAAGATAACTTTTGACAGAAAAAAAAGTCAGGTTAGAAAGAACAAATTCAAAGAACTAGGAGTAGGTCAAGGATGAGATTTATAATGTGAGGGTAAGAGTCACCAGAGATAAGATGAGACAGGTAACCTAAGCTCAGACATAAGGCCAGTGTAGTTCAAGTTCAGGTGCTTAGACTTTTTCATAAGAGCAATGAAAACTCAGACAGTTTTTAGACTAGAGAATTATAAGGTAAAATATAAATATATACAAACAAACTGTTCACTAATTTGATGTTTAATCTTTAAATCAACATAAATTTATAATGCCATCAAACTTACATTGGAAAGAAATAATATAAGATTGATTTCACATAGGTTAGATTCTATGGACTGATTGTTGAAAAATAAGGATTTTTTCTTCTTTGTGAGACTTTATATGCCATTTCCCTTTCCCTACATTTATTTGCTTTAAAAGAATCAACAGCAGCCATCAATCAGTATACATTATTTTCATTTCTATCCAGTGTTTTTAGAAATACCTTATGTATCTCACAATTGCATAAAAACAAAAATTCTGTTGTTTTCTATTTACTTAGAGGTTAGGGAAAGAACATGAGGGAGCTTTTAAAGTTTTTAATATTTGTCTTTATAGCTCACTTTACAAATTTTGTCCTTGTGCCTTCCTCTTGTGTGCCCTGATCTATTGCTCTCAGAGACGTGGGAGTGATAGGAAGTATTTTTCAAGACGAGACCCTTGAGCGAGTATCTTTTGAACTCTTTCCTACTTGGCGCATATCTTTCCATGAACCCTAACTGTTTTCAGTGTTACTTCCGTTTTCCTTTTTTTAAGAAGTCCTTATATTTTGTCATCCTGTTTTAGGCTTCATCAGTCCTTCTTCCACTCATTCCTCTTATGTAACATGTTTTAGGAGCGCTGATTGTAGGTGCTTCCCTGGACGTTGGAGATAAGATGATGCGCGGGACTTGGTCCATTCTCGGTGCCTCAGCTCCTCTCCTGATCTCTTTTGCTTATTGTGATACAACATTGTGATCCCTGCTAAGTCTCTCTTGGGAACAAATAGTTATTGATCAATTTTATTAATAAATTCATGATTAGTTTTATTGAGTGACTACCACATTTGATAATTTTTTCCCAAAACAGTTTGGTAAAAAAATAATTGACTTATTTTAAATTGAACAAGCCATACAGAAATAAAAAAGCAAGAGTGAATGGATATTACCTGGAATAGGAGAAACTTTGTCATCAGTTCCTGGAAATCAGTGCTCAGAGGAGTATAATTTTACTCCCTGCTCTACTCTTATACATGATTTAGAAAAGGGAATGATGACACCTTCTCTGTCAGGAGTAGAATAGAGCTGCAGAATGGTTGCTAACCTCAGGGGCTCAGGGTGCTGCCAGGCAGTCATACCATGTGCCCAGGCCCATTTACTCGCCTCGTCTCTTGAAGGACTATTTCACATCTATCATCAAACCTTCTTCACCTCTTCTCCATCTGTGCTGTCGGATGATAACTTTGTTTGCTATTTTACTGATGAAAAAGAAACAGTCAAAAAAAGTTTCCATGTGCTCCTGATGATAGACCCAAAGTTCCAGATCCCCAATAACCAGGAAGGAGCAGAGCCCGATGCAAAAAGCAAGAGAAACTTTACTTGTGCTATAGCGCGGCTCTGTCTCCAACCATCACCAAAGCAGTGACGAGAGAGAGAGAGAGAGAGAGAGAGAGAGAGAGAGAGAGAGAGAGAGAGAAAGAAAGAGAGAGAAAGAGAGAGAGGGAGAGAGCGAGCGCGCGCGCACGAGAGAGAGACAGGAGAGAACAATGAATTTATTGGGGGGTCTGGGTTGTGGGCAGGGAGAGCGCTCATGGCCCTGGCGATTGGTCAGGGGTCCGGGTCAGGGGTCTGGTTACACAGTGGGGCTTAGGTCAGTTGCCTAATTTGGACTGAGCCTGCTTCTCTGCGTTTTCATTGGCAGTTATGGGCAACTGTTACATTGTTTTGTAGGGAGGGGAAGCAGAGAATGTTGCAGGATGGCAGTTGCAGAACAAAGGAGACATTATAAAAAGAATATATCATCAGAACATATTAACTAATATAAGCGTAATATTGAAATTAACCATTTCTCCGGGACGGGGCAAGCCACGCCCACCAGCCAATCAGAGCGGCTGTATGCAAATTAGCCCAGCCAACATGGCGGCCGCCACTCACGGACCTGAGTAAACGGCAGCTTCCATTGCGGCAAGAGTGAAAGTGAAACTGCCGCTCCGCTCCGCTTATCCTCAAGCAAAACACACGTTTGCAACATAATAACAATCATAGAATCCTCGGGAGCTGAAGGAAACAGCAGGCCTAAGAGTAACATTGTGTCATTATAGATACTGCGAGGTGAAGCAGAGAGGAGGTTTTGTTAGCCGGCTTAAAGGAACAGTGTATCAATTATAGAAGATAAACAAACCCCACAAACCTGCGTCCAGCCAGCCTTGCTGGGACATTGGGTCAGTGGGAGCTGTGGGCAGCCTTAAAGCCTGAAAGAGCCAATCAGCCCATCACCCATGCTGGCCACAACCCAATGGGGTGAGGGATGTTCCTGGGGGGCTTGGCCAGCCTGGAGACAGCCATCAGCCCCTCACCCAGGCTGGTCAGGCACACCAGCAGGTGGACATCCCCAGAGGGGTCGCAGACTGTGAGAGGGCACAGGCGGGGCTGAGGGACCTCCCGAGTGCACAGAGTGGCTGCAGGGCGGAACAGCGCAGGACCCAGGACCCATGAGTGGGAAAGAGGCGGCAGGGTTGATGGCCTGCTTAGTGGCTGCCCAGGCCCTTTGCGGGGCACCGGGGAGTGGGAAAGAGGCAGTGGGGGCCGGGGGCCTGCTTGGCAGCTTCCCAGGCTCTTTGCGGGGCACTGGGGAGTGGGAAAGCAAGGCAGCAGGGTACCGGTGAGTGAGAAAGAGGCAGTGGGGGCGTCTTGGCCTGCTTGGCGGCTGCCCAGGCCCTTTGTGGGGCACCGGGGAGCAGGAAAGCAAGGCTGAAGTGGCCGAAGTCCTGCTTGGCAGCTTCCCAGACCTTTTGGCAGCACCAGGGAGTGGGAAAGGAAGGCAGCAGGGGACTGGTGAGTGGGAAAGAGTCGGTGACCTGCTTGGCGGCTCCCCAGGCCCTTTGGGGGGGCACTGGGGAGCGGGAAAGCAAGCTCTTGGGGGCTGGGGGCCTGCTTGGCGGCTCCCCAGGTCCCCCGGAGATCAGGGATCAGGAAAAGGCTGGCCTGACCATGAGGCGGGGTTTTCCCTGCTTTCTGGTGGCTGGAGGAAGATGGGCAGTAGGCAAGCTTGGGAGGCAGGCAGCACCCAGCTCTGGCTACAGCTCAGAAAA
>PVJC01054508.1:0-10475 GCA_004026665.1 Murina feae | reverse complement strand
CATCCCCCAAGGGGTCCCAGACTAAGAGAGGGCACAGGCCAGGCTGAGGGACCCCCCCTGAGTGCACAAATTTTTGTGCACCGGGCCTCTAGTATTATAATAGGGAAATGAAGAGATTATATAATTAAGTCGGAGGTAAAGAAAGAGAAGTAAAAGCTGTAGGTGCCATGAGTCAGTTATAGGATTTGGGTCTTGGGGGGAGAGGGCCTGAGGATCCCACTCGCTCCTGTGGCTCAGTTTCCTTTGGGAATGTAATTGTTTTGGTCAGCTCATTGGTCTAGGGCACTGATCTGAACATAATTTATGTCAATAGTCAGGGGTCACTTTTGTATATAATGCAGTCAGGCCAATAGCCTATTCTAAATCATAATATGAATTTTTAGAATGTTTTATTTATTGATTTTGAGAGGGAAAGGAAAACATGGATTTGTTGTTCCACTTATTCATTCCTTCTTTGGTTGATTTCTTGTATGTGCCCTGAGTAGGGATCTAGCCCACCACCTTGCCATATCAGGATGATGAGCAACCCACCCAGGGCCATAATATGAATTTTAATTAGATCTCATTTTTTCATGATAAATAGGGAGAGAATATTTAGCATGTGAACACGGCTTATTTAGTTACCAAAGATGGGTTGGAATTTGCTCCTGAGCTTGTAATATGATTGTTTTCCTGGAGTCCAAAGGATGGTAATTCCTGTTGCTGATCTCAGCAATGTGAAGGACATACCTTATAGAAGATTTTTGGTTTTTGTTTTTAATTCAATGAATAGATTTTCTTTTCTTTTTTTCTTGTGTGAAAATAGTTATTTTATTATTTGATAAGGATTTTATGTCAACACTAGAGGCCCGCCTGATGCACAAGAATTCGTGCAAGAGTAGTCCTTCCTTTCCCTGGCTGCTGCCACCAGCTTCCCTCCGGCACCCAGGACTCGGGCCGGCTTCCCTTCGGACCCTGCTTCCTCAGAAAGGACGTCTGGCCTAATTAGCATATTACCCTTTTATTATTACAGATTGTCATCATGTTTTAAATTTGTAACCATACTGGAGCATTTTGTTTCCTACCAGACTAGAGCCCCAGTGCATGACATTCATGCACAGGGGGAAGAGGAGGGAAGTCCCTCAGCCTGGCCTGCACCCTTTCACAGTCCAGGACCCCTGGGGGATCTCCACCTGCCATGGAGGCAGGAGAGGCTCCTGCCACTGCCGCTAGGCCTGCCAGCCATGAGCACTTGCTTCTGCCTGAGCAGCACTCCCCCTGTGGGAGCACACTGACCACCAGGGACAGCTCTCATGTTGAGTGTCTGCCCCCTGGTGGTCAGTGTGTGTCATAGTTCAGTTGATTTGCATATTAGCCTTTTATATATAGCATGAGGAATTTTTTAAAAACTACTTCTTGGTATTAAGCCTTTCTTTCCAAGAATGTCCTGCTTTTCCAAATGACTTAGAGCTTTTTTAATGTTCTCTGGATACCTTTAAAATGTTTTATAGATCTTTAAATGATTTTACCTCTTCCCATTTTCTTGTTGCTGCTTTTGCTACTTATATGAATAATGATAAATAAAAGTGGTGATTATAGACATATCTTCTCATAAAGAAAACATTGTAATGTTTCATCATTAGTGTTAAGCTTTTAGATTGAAAATACTCATTTCTATTTTATCCAGATATTTTCTTTTTTTAAATCAAGATTGGATGCCAAATTTTATTAGATGCCTTTTTTGCATCAGTGGAGATCATTTCACTTTTCTCCTGGGATCTGTTACCATAATGAATTATATTAATATATTTTCTAATGTTGAAACATTATTATTTCTGGAATAAACCATACATTTTGTTCTGTTTGCTAGTATTTTAACTAGTTTTTTGTTGTTCTTTTTAAGCATCTCTGCATGTGATAAAAATGTTTGGTCTTAATTACATTAATATTTTTGTTACCCTGCTCTAACCAGTTTGGCTCAGTGGATAGAGCATCGGCCTGCGGACTCAAGGGTCCCAGATTCAATTCCAATCAAGGGCACGTACCTTGGTTGCAGGCACATCCCCAGTGGGGAGTGTGCAGGAGGCAGCTGGCCGATGTTTCTCTCTCATCGATGTTTCTGACTCTATCCTTCTCCCTTCCTCTCTGTAAAAAAATCAATAAAATATATTGAAAAAAAAATTTTTTGTTACCCTTTCTGCTTTTGTGTGGCTCTCGTAAAGTCATTTGCTAAATATGTCTTTTTTTTAACTAAAGCTGGGAAATTTAGCAAGATTTTATTTCTCGTATTTTAGCTTCCTTTAAAACTATAACTTTACTTAGTTTTTAAAAAAAAACATTTTTTCATTTCAGAGAGGAAGGGAGAGGAAGAAAGAGAAACATAAATGATGAGAATCATTGATCAGCTGCCTCCTGCATGCCCCACACTAGGGATTGAGCCTGCAACCTGGGCAAGTGTCCTATCGGGAATCAAACCATGACTTCCTGGTTCATGGGTGGATGCCCAACCATTGAGCCACACCGGCTGGGCTAACTTTATTTAAACTGCATGTACTGACACCCTTTGAGCAGTGACAAAATTAGTATGTTTCTACTTCTTTCTCTCCATGTGATTATAATTTTGTTAATTGTCCTTTATATCTTATATATGCATATAAATAAAATTTATTTCTTTGTTTATAATCTACATGATATCTTTGACGGTGGTTATAAAAATGTACACTACCTCTCCTGGGTAACTGAAATAATCTTTTTTATAGGTGGTATTTTGCAATGATTTCTGTGTCTGGAGTCTTCTCAGTCACATTCTCTGTGATATTTGCCTATGTAGCTGACGTCACTCAGGAGCATGAGCGAAGTACTGCTTATGGATGGGTAAGATAATAGATTTTTTTAAAACCAGAGAAATAATTAACATTCTATTGAAAGGTCACTGAAAAGTGAGATTTAAAATATTGACATATTAGTAAATATTGACATATAAAAGAAAATTTAGAGAATTGAAATTTAAGAAGAGTCTTAAAAATAGCCTGAACAGTGTGGCTCAGTGGTTGAGCATTGACCCATGAACCAGGAGGTCATGGTTCAAATCCCAGTCAGGGCACATGCCTGGGTTGTGGGCTGGATGCCCCTTTAGGGGTGTGCAGGAGGCCACTGATCAATGATGTTTCTCTCATCACTGATGTTTCTATCTCTCTCTCCCTCCATTTTTTAAAAATGTTAAAAATAGCAAGATAGAAATTACTATTGAGCTCTGATTTTAAGGTTGAAATATATAAGTTGTCATTTGTAAAGTTTTTTAAAAGTTAACTTGATTTGTTTCTTGTTAGCTGATCTCTTGACAGATCATAAATAAGCAGATTAGAAATCTCTGTGCTCCTGTTTTGAATTGGAGAGGTGTTAGTGATGTATCTATCTTATATTTTCCTTTAGGCCCACACATAATAAATATAACTCCATCTCTCTAAACGTTGCTTGGTTCTTCTCCGGTTTTTCTGTAACATTAGAACCTCAGCTGTGTTAATACATTATTACTATATTATTTGGTGTATGGCTCAGGCATTTATTTGGAATCTAATATTGCAGAAAAGGACTACACATTCATTCAGCAAATAATTTTTGAATGCATTGCGGAAGTTGTAAGAGACCTTTTCTTTTTTGGATATTTAAATATTAGACAGTCATTTCTAATGTTTTAGGCCTGATAATGGCATTGTGGTCGTGGAGGTGAAGAAAGATCTGTAGATGACAGGCTGAAACTGTTGATGCCAGAGCATCCCGTCTCTGAGAGCTGCTCAGCTGGTTCCAGGGGAAAGAGGGCCTGTGAGCATGTGTTCAGTGTGCGAACCTCCTAGCATGTGTGGGTGTTGTTGGAGAGGGAAAATTGTTCCGTCTTAAACCTTCTAGGTTCTTTGACTTACCTAATAATTAAATTGACATAAGACAGATTAACAGGAGAAAACAAATTTAATTTTATATATACAAGAGCTCCACAAAGACATGAGGGACGCAAAGGCAGTCAGGTAGTTGAGGCTTACGTGCCATCCTGAGCTAAGGAGAAAGGGGTAGGTTTCTGGGCCTTCAAAGGGGGAGGAAGACAATTCACAGGAAGAGCAAATGATTGGCAATCAAAAGTTTGTCCTACCATGCAGATACCGGCTCCCTATCGAAAATGTTTAGGCTGCTATGGGAGAGTATAAAGCCTTTCCTGAGTCTTTTGGGTATTAACTGCCTTCAGCTCAAAACAATCCGCATGTCAGAGTATTTTGGGATGTTATTTCCACTTTCCCCCAACATGCACTGTGCTCTTCCCTCAGCTTTCCTGTGTTTGAAAATGTTTACAGTAAGAAGGTAGAAGAAGAAGAATTATCTGGCTGGATTGTTGAATAATTTGATGGGCGATTGAATGCCAGAAACCCAGGTTACTTCTCTATTTTTCCAAGTCTTTTTCTTTAAATCCCACTTCCTAGGAGATAGTAAGTAAGGAGTCATTAATGTTGACTCATTAAATGATTAATTGCAGAAATCAGTGCTGGACATAGGTCAATTACTGCAGTCCCACTAAACACAATATCAGTTTTTACTTTGTTGACTTTAGACCTCAGTAGTTTAAAAAACTTCCCTTCCAACCCAGCTTCCCTTCTAGCTCTCTCCTCCCTTTCATTTTCACTCCTCTCCTGAATTTCTCCATGCCATGTCCTAAAACCAGGGCATCTCCAGAGTCCTGCAGAGGAGGACGGAGGAAACTGATGGGAAGGGTGTTCAAAGTGGCTCTCAGAGGTTGGTCAACAGAGAAATGTACACTTGTGCAGATTTTGAAGCACCTGTTGAGAGACTAGTTTCCCTCCAATTTACTAGATTTCTATTCCTTGCTGTCAGCAGAAAAACCAGTCACAAAGCTGTTATGCTGAGCATTTAAGGAGATTTCAGAGAGAAGGTTCTGGCACCAGTGACTTAGCTCCCCTCTCCAGCTCAGTTCTTCATCTGTTCATAGGGGTGTTGAGAGAGTCAGTGAGAGCAGTGCTCAGCAGAAGTGTAAGATTTGCTTCTCTGATAATGGGAGAAGGTTGGGACAAGTAGGCAGCAGTGGAGGGAGAGGTGACAGGAGGGAGTCGTGAGCACAGGATGCCTTAACTGAACTGTTATCAGAGGTAAGGGCGGGGCCTGACCCTTCATCTGCTGTGTCTTCTCAGTCAGGTGTGAGGCTTTTGACTCTCCAGATGTATGGACTTGTAAATAATAATGTTCCAGTCTTCCTCATTTGCAAGACTTAAAAAAGTCTTATCAAGACTTCTGCCTTTACTAATTTCCAGTTTTTTCCATGGCAGTTTACACATATTTAAATTAAGGAAATACCAGAAAATGGTCAGAGCACTTCCTCAGAGAACTGTTGCAGGGTGCACCACCTGGGTGGGAAAGGTAAATCTCACAGTTCAGAGTGGTTCAGAATGCACTATTTAATAATGAGCATTAATCTCATAATATTTCTTCCCCCTTTACACCTGAAGTAGCTATAGTGTCCCCTCCAAATTGAGGGGGTTGAGAGGTGCTTCCATTCATTCATTCATTCATTCATTCATTTAATCTTATTGTTGATAGTATTACAGATGTCCACCCTATTGCCCCACATTGTCCCCCTCCACCTGCCTCACCCTGGTCCTTGACCACCCTATTGCCTGTGTTCCATAGGTAATGCATATCTATAATAATAAAAGCATAATATGCTAATTAGACCAGATAACCTTCCAGATGAAGCCGGGCTGTGAGGGAAGCCCAGGTCCCAGGTGCCAGAGGAAAGCCAGTGCCGGCAGCTGGGGGAAGGAATGCCTACTCTCGCATGAATTTGATGCATCGGGCCTCTAGTATGCATATAAGATCTTTGGTTAATCTCTTCCCACCTCCACCCACCCCCCCTTCTCTCTGAGATTTGTCAGTCTGTTCCATGTTTCTATGCCTTTTATTCTATTTTATTAATCCGTTTATTTTGTTCATTTCTTGTTTGTTTATTTTGATTTTTAGATTCAATTGTTGATAGATATGTATTTATTGCCATTTTATTGTTCATGTTTTATCTTTGTTTTCTTTTTCTTTCTCTTCTTAAAAATTATGCTTGAACATTGCATGTAATACTGGTTTCATGGTGATGAACTCCTTTAGCTTTTGCCTGTCTGTGAAGCTCTTTACCTGACCTTCTGTTTTAAATGATAGCTTTGCTGAGTAATCTTAGTTGTAGGTCCTTGCTATTCATCACTTTGAGTATTTCTTGCCACTCCTTTCTGGTCTGCAAAGTTTCTGTTGAGAAATCAGCTGACAGTCACATGGGCTCTTCCTTTTAGGTAACTAGCTGCATTTCTCATGCTGCTTTTAAGATTGTCTTTTTGTCTTTAAGTCTTGGCATTTTTTTTATTTTTTTTAAATATATCTTACTGATTTTTTTACAGAGAGGAAGGGAGAGAGATAGAGAGTTAGAAGCATCGATGAGAGGGAAACATTGGTCAGCTGCCTCCTGCATACCCCCTACTGGGGATGTGCTTGCAACCAAGGTACATGCCCTTGACCAGAATCAAGCCTGGGACTTTTCAGTCCACAGACCGATGCTCTACCCACTGAGCCAAACTGGTCAGGGCTAACTCTTGGCATTTTAATTATAATGTATCTTGGTATGGGCCTCTTTGGGTTCCTCTTGTTTGGGACTCTTTGTGCTTCCTGGACTTGTAAGTCTATTTCTTTCACCAGGTAGGGGAGGTTTTCTGCCATTATTTTTTCAAATAAGTTTTCCATATCTTGCTCCCTTTCTTCTCCTTCTGGCACCCCTATAATGTGAATGTCCCAGAGGCTCCTTACACTATCTTCATATTTTTTTATTCTTTTTCTTTTTGCTTTTTTAATTAGGTGTTCTTTGCTTCCTCATATTCCAAATCACTGATTTGGTTCTCACAATCTTCTACTATTGAGTTCCTGTATGTTATATTTTACTTCAGTTAGTATATGCTTAATTTCTGACTGGTCCTTTTTCATATCCTTGACATTCTCACTAAGATCCTTGAAAGTCTCACTAAATCCCTTGACATTCTCATCAAGTTCCTTGAAACTCTCACTAAGACCCTTGAGCATCCTTATAATGATTGTTTTGTACTCTGTATCAGATAGTTTGCTTGCTTCCATTTCATTTTGATCTTTTTCTGGAGATTTCTCCTGTTCTTTCATTTGGGACATGTTTCTTTGTCTCTACATTTTCGCTGCTTCCCTATGTTTGTTTCTATGTATTAGGTAGAGCTGATATGTCTCCTGGAAGTAGTAGAGTGGCCTTGTGTAGTAGATGTCCTGTAGGACCCAGTGGCTCAGCCTCCCCAGTCACCTGAGCGGGGCACTCTAGGTGCAACCCTGTGTGGGCTGGGTGCACAGTCTTGTAGTTGAGCCTTGATTGCTGTTGGTGTCACTGGGAGGAATTGACCTCCAGGCCAATTGGCTGTGAGGACCAGCTGGGACTCCACTGAAAGAGCAGCTGTGCAGGAGACACCCCTGTGGAGCAGGGCTTACTTTAGAGGGGCTTTGGTGCTCACTGAGTCTGCCTCTTGAGTGTATCACTCATGAATGTGTAGAGTTGTAATCCGGTATGTTCTGAAGCTTTTGACCAGGTGCACTGGTTCTGGGGCCTCCCAGGAGGTGCAAAGTCAGCCACTGCCTGTGGCCACCTGGCAGGAGCTACAGAGGGATCTACAGATGGCTGCTATTTGCTATTTGTATTTGGTCTGAAGGTACCCAGGCGAGGCCCAGCAAAGCAGGCTGCGTCTTGGTCCCTTTATTGATAGGTTTGGGGCACACTGATGCCAACTGCAGCTTTTTAAAGAGATTTTTGCAAAGTCTGAAGCCTGAGCCAGGACAGGCCATTCATATGGAGAAGCTGCTGCAAACAGCTTGGGTGGGACTGAAAATTGGATGGGGCGGGGTCTCAGGAAATCACCAGGGTAGAGCAAAGAGAGTACTCCAGGTTGACGGAGACTCAGATATGGCGACCATTCAGCTGTGACACAAAAGGTCTCAGCACAGGAACAATGATCTCTGTGAGCACTCCTGTCTAGGAGAAAGCTGCCCCCAAGTTCCTGCCAGACAATCCAGTTCCTCCCCTATGTCCCTGGATCCCTCAAAGCTGCCACGCAGCGTTGGAGCTCAGAGGAAGTGGGACCATGTAAGTCTGTGCACCAGCTGTTTAAGAGGAACTGCTGGGTCTCCAATAGCCTTACTGTCACTTAGCCACAACCCCTGCTGGTTTTTACAACCTGAAGTTAACAGGACTTCCCTTCCTAGCACTGGAACTCTGGGCAGGGGATCTGATGTGGAGCTAGGACCCCTTGCTCCTCATGGGCAGCCTCCACAGAGATCTCCCTACCAATTAAAAAAGTGGCAAAAGTGAGTATCAGACCAGCCCATTCCATGCCTCCCCCATTCCTGACAGCCTCAGTGTGCTTTCTTCTTTACTTCTCTAGTTGTAGGGCTTCCATTCAATCTGATTTCAGGTGATTCTGAATGATGGTCAGTCTGTACTAGAGGCCCGATTAACAACATTTGTGCAAGGGGCTCAGCTTTTGCAGTCCCATCTGCCTCGAAGCCCCATGGCCCCACCCTCCGCCCACTGGTCGTTCCAGAAGGTGGTTCCAATGTCCAGTCTAATTAGCACATTAGCTCTTTATTATATAGGATTTTAGTTGCAATTTTGATGTGGTTGTGGGAGGCTGTGAATACCAGCTTTTACCTACGCCAGCATCTTGGTTCCAGGTGTTCTTTGTATCTGTCTGTTTCTGTTTTGTATCTTCGTTTATATTGTTCTTTAGATTCTACATGTAAATGAAATCATACGGTATTTGTCTTTCTTAGACTGACTTATTTCACATAGCATAATGCCCTCTAGTTCCATCTATGCTATCACAAATGGTAAGGTTTTGTGTTGTTTTTTTTCTTTTTTTATGGCTGAGTAATGTTCCTTTGCATATATGTACCACAACTTTTTTATCCACTCATCAGTTGGTAGGCATTTGGGTTGCTTCTACGTCTTGGCTATTGTAAGGGTTGCTGTTACACTTTCTGTTGTCCCATAGGTCCCTTAAACTATTTTTACTTAAAAAATTTTTTTTCCTTTTTGCTGCTATGATTGGGTGTTTTCTGCCACCATGTCTTCAAATCGCTTATTTGATCATTTGCTTCATTTAAAGGCCCACAGGCGCCATCTTCCCTGGATCAAGCACTTCTGTCCTCATAGCACTAGTCTGGGGGAGTGTACTAACCCAACCCTTCAACTCTTTTTACCCACACCTGGCGGAGCTCATGACCTGCAGAAAGATTGGTTGTAGCATGGGCACAGTGCGTTCTGCCTTGTGAAACAAAGACATTCAGACAAACACAGTAGTTGGAGACTAGGACAGTCGGTGAATTATGTGATTCTGGAACGTGAGCCATGTTTCCACCCAGCCCACCACTGGTGCTGTCTGTTGGCCAATATGAGACCCACGAACCTGTCCCTCCAATTCCCAGTGGCCCCACTATGCTGACCTCACGTTGGCTGACTACCCAGTGGGACCTTTGGTGTGATTTTTGTTCCTTGAGGAGATTTTGGTGGAGACGGAGACACTGAGTTCTGTGGCTCTAGAACAGGGGTCGTTTTTCCTTCCCTATGGCCCGGGTGCCATCCCCCTAAAGGAGACCCACTAGTCGCCTCATTCTGACTTGTGGTGACCCTGCCTTGCTGAGCTTGAATCCTGCAGAAAAGACTGCTGACTGCAACCGCCTGGACCTGTGGTGTGCTTTTTATTTTTCTTGAGGATCTCTTGTTGGCAACTGAGACAGGGACTGGGTTGTGTGTCTCTAGGGCAAGGGGCATTTCCCCACACTGTACACCACCAGTGCTATCCATCACCAGGAGACCCACTAGACCTGGCCTCCCAACCCCTATGGCCTTGCCCTGCCAAGCTTATGTACTTCAGAAAAGTCTGTTTCTTCCACCCAGCCTGGACCTGCAGTGAGCTCTTTTTTAAGGATCCTCTGCTTGGAGACTCGTGTAGTGACTGAGTGCTGTGGTTCTGGAGTAAGGACCACTTTCCCCCACTGAGTGCCTGTCCTGTACCACCCCCAAACAGAAGATCCACCAGCCCTATTCTGTCCCCAGTTGTCATGCCTTTTTGAGCTCACACCTTGTGGGCTACCACCAGCCTAGGCCCACACTACAGACTTTATTCAAATGACTCTGGAGGAACTCCGTCCAACTTCAGGGTGGTGGAGCAGCTGCCATGTGGAGGCTGATCTTGGAGTACCTTGGGCCTTTTATTGATCTGCCCCAGGCTTGGACTTTCTGAAGACGACCTTTGTACACAGCTTGTCTGTTCCTATACACACCCAGACCCAGTGGAGGCAGTCAATAACTGTGGATTATATGGTAGCTCCACACAGGTACTCCAAAGCCAGTTACAGGCAGCCTCTGACATTCACTTGCACCAGAGTTCCTC
>PVJC01054507.1:0-10480 GCA_004026665.1 Murina feae | reverse complement strand
GGAGGGAGGGAGGGAGGGAGGGAGGGAGGGAGGGAGGGAGGGAGGAAGGAAGGAAGGAAGGGAAGGAAAGGAAGGACAGAGGGAGGGAGGGAGGGAGGGAAGGGAAGGGAAGAAAAGACAAAAGAAAGAAAAGGAAAGAGTTGGCTCCTCCCAGGATAATGTCATCCCATTTATTCTACTAGATATGCTAGCTTTTTGTCCCTCCCTGCCCCCTCACCCCATAACCACTGGTCTACTTTATGTCACTGTTCATTAGTTTGTATTTTCCGAAATTCTATGTAAATGGAACCCTGCTGTGTGCACTCTTTCTTGTCTGGCCTCTTTACTCCGCATATTGATTTCGAAGTGCATCTGAGTTGGTATAGCAGTTCTTCGTTTTCGTTGCAGGGTATCATTCCACTGTGTGCACGGACCACAGTATTTGTGTTGTTTCTGTGTATTGGCCATGACTAATAAAGCTACTATGAACATTTGTGTTCCAGTGTCTGTGTGGACATATGTTATCACTTCTCTTGGGTATACATATGCCTGGGAGGGGAGTTGCTGAGTCAGTTATTGATTTTTTAAAAATATATTTTATTGATTTTTTTTTTTACAGAGAGGAAGAGAGAGGGATAGAGAGTCAGAAACATTGATGAGAGAGAAACATCGATCAAATGCCTCCTGCACACCTCCCAACTGGGGATGTGCCTGCAAGCAAGGCACATGCCCTTGACCGGAATCGAACCTGGGACCCTTGAGTCCACAGGCCAATGCTCTATCCACTGAGCCAAACCAGTTAGGGCTCAGTTCTTGATTTTATCTTATTGCTTCAATCATCCTTAGTTGCCCTGACGTCCTTGTTCCCCAGAGACATGCTGCACATCTAAGTGCATGCTGGGATGTGAAGGTAACTAAGGCATATGTCTTGCCTCCACTCAAAATCAGGAGCAGGTATTTGTTGCTATGGTGCCCTTGTTCATTGTTCTGAAAACGTATCGCTGTTCCAAGATTAAAAGAAAAAAAACTTTTGTCTTGCCCTGGCAGGGTAGCTCAGTTGGTCAGAGCATTGTCCCAGCATGCCAAGGTTGCGGGTCCAATCCCCAGTCAGGGCACATACAAGAATCAAGCAATGAATGCATGAATGTGTGGAACAAACATCTCAATCTCTCTCTCTCTCTCTCTCTCTCTCTCTCTCTCTCTCAAGTCAATAAATAAAAATATTTTAAAAACTTTTTTCTGGCAAAGATTTCTAACAGAAAAATAAAATCAAATTGAAATAAGGAAGTAGAGATTAAATTAATTGTATTTTTTCCAGAATATGCCTCGCATAATATATAATGTACTTTCCTTCCATATTCTGGCTAGTTACATGGGAACAAGGTGAAAGGAGGCAGATGGAGAGCAAGCCGGGTAGGTAGAGAAGGGGTGAGGAGAAAAGGACAAAGGAGGAAGGAGGAAAGCGAGGTTAAGGAGAAGGATAGCTGTTCAGTGCTTGCACACTTGGGTGGGAGACACCTCGGTTACCTCCTCAGGTTGTGGGCATAGAATATAGGAATCAACAGAGTATTAGGAAAGTGGCCACAAGTAATAGAAAACCTGACTATGGTGGATTAAATAATGTTTAATTTTCTCACATAAGGAAGCTGGAGGTAGCTTGCTGGCACTGGTTAAAGAGACCACTGGCATCTCTCTAATTAGCTTAGTTTTTCCTCTGGATCACAAAATGGTTGCCAAAGCTCCAGTCATCACATATGCATCCAAGGACAGAAGCAAGGGGCAAGGACAAGTGTATCTGACCCCTTTTATCAAGAAAGCAACAGAATCCCAGAAGCTTGCCCAGCAGACTTTCACTTAAGTCTCAACCAGAACTGGATCAGATGGCCACCTTTACCTGTAAGAAAGGCTAGGAAAGCAGAGGACAGGCTTGTCATAACCTGTCACCTGAAGCTAAGCCCACTGAGATGCTGAACAAAATTGGAGTCTTATTCCCAGAGAAGATTGGAATGGGTATTGTGTGATATTATGGATTGAATTATGCACCCCCCGTTACCCCCCCCCAAAAAAAGATATTTTGAAGTCCTAACCCCCAATACTTTGTGACCTCATCTCGAGATCTTGAAAATAGGATCTTTGCAGATGTAAATAGTTAAGATGAGGTCATCCTGGAGTACGCTGAGCCCTTCATCCAATATATCTGATATCCTTATAAGAGAGGACAGGGAGGAAATGGTTGTGTGGAGATGGAGGCAGAGATTGAAAGGATGCTGCCACAAGCCAAGGAATGTCTGCAGCCACCAGAAGCTGGAGGAGGTGAGGAACGATCCTCCCCTAGAACCTCTGAAGGGAGTCCGGCCATACTGACACCTTGCTTTTTACCCATGGACCTCAGTTCTTTATGCCTAAAATGTTAGAGGGTGGGTAGCACTATGCCAGCAAGAGGAAAGGAGGTCAACCTTATTCGCTCTTCTTCTCCATCTGCTGGCACTCTGCATACTTCTGTGCATGTTCTCAGGGAGGAAGTGGGTACTATCCTGACTCCTGTTTACAAGTGAGGAAACTGGAGCTCAGAGATGGAAAGATGTCCAAAGCCTCCCCACTAAGAGGCCACAGATCCTCGCCCTGGTCCAGGGAATCTCAGCACCGCAGTTTTTTCCACTCCAGGCAACTCTGCCTCCCCTCCCCCCAAACGAGGGAATCCAACTGGCTTTCCCATTTCCCCAACTTTGCCCATTTGGGGATGATTCCTTGCAAATTTTGGTGTATCCAAAGATCAAATAGCATCATTGTAGCTTTAAGGATTTCACAAAAGAAAAATGCTGCGAAATCCTGCCTTGGGAACTACAAAGCTTTGACCCCAGTCTAGGTTCTCAGCTGATCACTCTCCTGAGAGCTGGGGAGACCTGGGAGCAGGGCCAGTAGTGCTTTCTTTGGTCAGATGCCAGGCGCCTCGGTTTTCTTCCTTGTGATAAAGATGAAAAGAGCCTTCATGTTTTCAGTCAATAAATCCCCACTGGGGCAGAGCTCAAGGCTGGCCCTGGGCTGGAGCTGGGCCCAGTGCTGAGCCAGCCTTCTTTCTAGGGACAGGAGTGCTACGTGTGGGGAGCAAAAATACAAGGGCGTGGTGGATGGGGTGAAGCAGTGGTCAGAGAGGGTCTCTCTCAGAGGTGGGGACAACTGAGCAGAGACCTGATTGGGGTGCATGTCTGGAACAGAGCAGTCCAGAAGGAGGATACAGCCAGTGCAAAGGTCCTGAGGCAGTGTGTTGAGTTACTGGGGCTGCCATAACAAGCACCACAAACTGGAAATCTTAAAACAACAGATACTTAGTCTCTCAGTGCTCTAGAGGCTGGAAGTCTAAAATCAAGGTGTTGGCAGGGCTATGCGCCCTTCGGAGGCTCTAGGGGAGGGTCCTTTCTTATTTTTTTTTAAATATATTTTTATTGATTTTAGAGAGGAAGGGAGAGGAAGAGATAGAAACATCAATGAGAGAGAATCATGGATCGACTGCCTCCTGCACTCCCCACACTGAGCATTGAGCCCACAACCCGGGCACATGCCCTGACTTGGAATCAAACCATGACCTTCTGGTTCATAGCTCAGAGCTCAACCACTGAGCCATGACAGCTGGGCATTAGAAACTTCTGGTGGTTCCAGGGGTCCCATGGCTTTTGGTTACATTCCTCCAGTCTCTACTTCTGTCTTCACGTGGCCTTCTGCTCTGTCTCTGTGTCTTTTCCTCATCTATCTCTTAGAGGGACACTTGTCAGTGGATTTGTGACCCACTCGAGTAATCCAGAATGACTGCATCCCAAGATATTCAATGTGATTCTATCTGCAGAGACCCTTTTTCTAAATAAAGTCACATTCACAGGGTCCAGGGATTAGGACATGAGCAGAGCTTGAGGGAGGCCCCCATTCAGCCCCGTAAGGACAGGAACATGCTCGGAGTGTTTGAGGCCACATGGCTGGAGCCCAGGGAGCTGGGAGGAGGGATGGGAGTAGTGGGGCAGAGGCAGCCATGTAGGGCTTGCAGGCCACAACAAGAAGAGTACACGCCAAGCATCTGGTTAGTACAGAGCTCAAAATAACTGCAGTCATCATCGTAGCTGACATTCTCTGCCCATCTGCTAGGTGCTGGGCCCTAGGTGTGTCGGCCTCCTGGCAACACCAACTCCATTTTACAGATGAGGAAACTCAGGCTGGCCTGTTAGGTACTGGTCACAGGGTTGGCAAAGAACGAGGGTAGAGAGCCAGGGCCCAGAACCCAGGCTCTCCCTGGGCAAGGTCCGTGCACGTCACTAAGAGTGGAGGCACCATGCCGGTGTGGCTCAGTGGTTGAGCATCCCCCTATGAACCAGAAGGTCACAGTTCAATTCTGGGTCAGATCACATGCCCTGGTTGTGGGCTCCATCCCCTGTGTAGGGCGTGCAGGAGGCAGCGATCAATGATTCTCTCTCATCATTGATGTTCCTCTCTCTCTCTCTCTCCCTCTCCCTTCCTCTCTGAAACCAATAAAAAAATATATTTTAAAAGAGTGGAGGCTTCCTCCCGACTGCTAGATGCTCCTTGCCACCCCCATGGGGCCTGAGCAGAGCAGACACATGTAGAGGGGAGGAGGGGCGGTCGGTGGTTCTTTGCTCTTCCTCCTCTTTTCCCAGGAGCAGGATTCTCAGGTTTTCAAGCTGATGTGCCTGGCAATCAGGGTCAGAGAGCAAAGAGGTTTCCAGCTGTCAGTAGGAGAACCTGCTAGAAAGCCTGTGCTCTGCCCAGTGTGTTCCTGCCTCCTCATGCTGCCCTTCCGCCTGGCCCTTTGGCTGATCCTTCCAAACCACTGGGACCCGCCATCATTCTGCAAGGCTGGCCCTCCAGCTGCCCACGCCTCACCCTGACCTTCTCGAATTTTCTTCCTGGTCCAGTCCCTGCCTCTCAGGGCTCCAGACCCTCCATTCATCCCATAGAACAGTCCATGTGGGTAGTGTCTGCTCACCACTTCCGGTGATGGCATTGAGCTAGACTTTTCTAAAGATGTCAACCCCAGGAACACTTATCAGCAGACTTGCCAAGAGCACTGCACGGGGGCACTGGTTTTGTCCAGGGTGGTGGCAGTGAGAAGAGGCGGGAAGATGCAGGGAAACCTGATGCAGAGGGCACAATCCACCTGCGACATTGGAGAGGCCACACGCGGGAAGCTGAGCCCTCCATTCAGCAGAGACTGTCCCCTAGGGCATGTGCACTGCAGACCCGAGGGCTGGGGACATCAGCAGCCTTTTGCCCCAGCTCAGCCCTTCTGGGCCCACAGGCTTTGGGAGCTCTGGCCTGGCCTGTGGAACCTTTGAAGTGGACAGCGACAAGCCTCCTGCCAGCCTTACAGCTCAGGAAGGGTCTTCCGTTTTTTAAAAGGTATTTTTATTGATTTCAGAGAGGAAGAAGGAGATAGAAACATCAATGATGACTGAGAATCATTGATCGGCTGCTTCCTGCAGGCCCTACACTGGGGATCAGCTGGGGCATGTGCCCTGATTGGGAATCAAACCTCAAATCTGTTGGTTCCTGGCTTGATGCTCAGCCACTGAGCCACGCCCAGCCAGGCCGGGCAAGAAACTCATCTTAAAGGCCCCGGAGCACCTCTTTGAAATGTAAACCTCAAGGGGGGCACCCCTGCTCCGCTCCTGGCTCTACCACCTGCAGCAGGGAGAACACCCACATGGCTGCCCCAACCAATTGCCAGGTGACCAGCTGGGATGGGTATCTTGAGAAGCATCTGCCTGGCTAGATAAAAGGCTGGGGCTCCTTCCGGCTCTATGATCTCCTTGGCGGACCGCCTGACATGAGCATAGAGGTAGGTCTGTCGAATGCTTACTCAGTAATGAAGCTGTTTGCTTTCCTTTCCACATTTATGGAGAGGACTCTAGGTGGGCAAGGTCTAGGGGGAGGGGCCTGAGTGAGAGTGGTTCTGGGGCCTGGGGCAAGGATCCAGGATTCCTGGATATTAAGCAATGACATAAAGTCTAGAGCAAGCATGTCAAACTCGCGGCCCACGTGCCACATGCAACCCACAACGAATATTTTTGCAGCGCAGCCAATATAACGGAATGTAAGAATCGTTTTAATGAAAATTTCATAACTTAATTTTTACACTATCCTGTTATACATAATTATTAAAAACGAACTACAACGTTCACTAATGACTGATGACTATAATTGTGTTGCATTCATTTCCCTTATGCGCCTTACGCACAGGCACACCATTTCTCTCCACTAATACCAGCAGCGAATATTTTAGCAGCCGATGGCCACGTCATTAGTCTTGGACTGACTTGCTTGGTGTGTGCAACAGGAAATATTTCACTTTCGGAGAACAAGAAAAATAGGTCTATTTGCATTATGCTTATTAATTTGTGCAGTTATTCAGTGTCTGGTAAGTTAATGTTCAAGGAAAATATTAATTTTTATTAAAATGTTCTATTATTATTTGTTAACAATGACTCATTTATTTCAGCCCTTTGTACTCAGCATGTCTCTATTGAAATAAACCTACGTTTCTATGAAAATTGAAGCTTTTGTTTTTTTGTGGCCCACGTAAACTTAAACCTTGTGTATTTGGCCCGTGTTAGCCTTTGAGTTTGACATGCTTGGTTTAGAGAACTAAGACCAGGTGATAGTCATTGTGCTGGTTTGTTGCCTGCATCACCTTGGCTCAGCTCGACTAGGGTACCCAGATTTGGGGCAAATATCAACCTAGATGTTGCTGTGAAGGGATTTTGTAGATGAACTTAACATTGAAATCAATCAACTTTGAAAAAAGCAGATCACCCTCAATATGTGGATGGGCTGTGCCCAATCCACTGAAGGTCTTGAGAGAAAAAGACAGATCATGGAAGAGGAAGAAATTCTGCCTCCAGATGGCCTTTGGACTCAAAAATGCAAATCTTGCCCTGGCTGGTTTAGCTAAGTGGTTAGAGCATCGGCCTGAGGATCCAAAGGGTCACAATTTAGATTCCCAGTTAATGGCACATACCTCAGTTGCAAGTTCAACTGAGGGGCACATGTGGGGAGGCAACCAATAGATGTGTCTCTCTCCCATTGATGTTTCTCTCTTCCCCAACTCCCTCCCTTCCACTCTGTCTAAAATCAACAGAAAGCCCAGCCAGTATGGCTCAGTGGTAGAGTGTTGACCTATGAACCATGAGGTCACGGTTCAATTCCCGGTCAGGGCACATGGCTGGGTTGTGCACTAAATCCCCAGTGTGGGGAATATAAGAGGCAGCCAATCAACAATTCTCTCTCATCATTGATGTTTCTCTCTCTCCCTCTCTCTTCCTCTCTGAAATCAATAAAAAATATTAAAAAAATAAAAGTCAATGGAAAAACTATTCTCAGATGAGGGTTTTAAAAATATATTTTAAAAAAATGTTTAAACATTCAACTCTTCCCTGATTCTCCAGCCCACTGGCCCACCTTGCAGAATTTGGACTTCCAGCCCCCACAAGCATGAGAGATTATTCCTTATATATCAGCCTACTGGTTCTGTTTTTTCAGAAGACCCCTACTTGATCCAGTCATGAAGCTAAAAACATGAAGACACAACAACTAACTGCATAGAGAAAAACTCCTAGATCTGCAGGAAGACCTCAATAAAATGCAATTATAATGGGCTACTTTAATACAATGTTATAAAATTGTGTCCCCTAGAAAAGCCATCCAGCCCCAAACAACCTTAAGCAATATGCACTCAGATCATTAGCCAATACAATTAGAAATACATAATAAAAGATGACCACAAAGTTTTAATGACGCAGAAATTAAGATAAACTGTACTACGCAAGCATTAGGTTGGTGAGGAAATGAAAAGCGAAATTAAGCCCAGCTGGCTTGTCTCAGTGGTTGAGCATCGGACCTATGAACCAAGAGGTCGCAGTTCGATTCTGTGGTCAGGGCACATGCCTGGTGGGTTGCAGCCTCGATCCCCAGTAGGGGCATGTAGGAGGCAGCTGATCAATCATTCTCTCTCATCATTGATGTTTCTATCTCTCTCTCCCTCTCCCTTCCTCTCTGAAATCAATAAAAAAATATTTTTAAAAAATTAAAAAGACAAAATAAAAATCTTCCCTGATACAAAGCAAAGAGGGATGTTAACTAGCAGGACCGCGGGACACCAGAAAATCGCAGGCTTAGAGCGCTTTAGTTATTCAAGATGAAAGATAGCAAAGGAGGTTAGACTTCCTCTTAGGACATTAGAGAGAAAAAAGAACAAAAACTAAATCAAAAGAAAAGTAATGGAATTAATAAAGATAAAGACTGAAGTTAGTGAAGCAGAAAACAAAAGAAGAAATCAAAATCTTGAATTTTTCTCTTGGGAAAGACCAATGGCCTATATAAAATGGCAAAGGAGATAACCCTGCAAATAGTGAAGAAATGAAAGAATTATGGCAATGCACTTGAACGCCTAGAGGAAATGGACTCTATAAACTCTGCAATAACAAAGGTGCTCATCATTTTTTAAAAAGAAGAGTCTAGCCCAGCTGATGTGGGTTGGGGGTTGAGTGTGACTCAGAAACCAAGAGGTCATGGGTTCGATTCCCAGTCAGGGCACGTGCCAGGTTGCAGGTTGGATCCCCAATGGGGGTGCATGCAGGAGGCAACTGATCGATGAAGTTTCTCTCTCAGCGAGATTTCTATCCCACTATCCCTCTCCCTTCCTCTCTCTCTCTCTCTCTCTCTCTCTCTCAATCAATAAAAGCATATTTTTTAAAAATAAAATAAAAAAGCAGAGTCTAACAAGATCCCATTTATGCAAAATCGTAAGTGAGTGTGTGTGACTAAGTGCATGTAATATGTGGGAGGTGGGGGAGCAACCGTGTGGGAGTGGGGTTGTCTGCATGCGGTGTGTGCACCGTGTGTGTGTGTGTGTGTGTGTGTGTGTGTGTGTAAGAGAATGGGGGGACGTGGTATGAGTGGTGGGGAAAGTGGAGAGGTGCGAGTGAGTGTTTTTTGTGAATGTTGGGTGCACGTGTGCATGAGCCCAGGCCCAAGCTGCTCTTAGGGGACGAGAGTCTCCTATGTGAAACTTCAGACACTTGCGCCGGGCATTGGTCACTGCAAACGCCAACACGCAGCTGTTTCCACAAGAAAAGAACACAAGCGGGCCAGCCCGTTCCATGCTTCTGCTCCACGTTCCTGCATGGCCTGATTTGGATTTGGTCCTCCTCACATTGCCTCCTGCACAAGGAAGACCTGGAAATGCGCCCGGCCCTGCTACTTTGGCACTCAGCCCTCTGCATGAATAATTCTGGTTTCAATTGGCTTGGGTCAGATATCCCCCAAGTATTCCCCTGATCACAGCCACTTCCCCATTGGTAGACACTGATGTGGCTTAGCAGCCAGTGATGCATTGTGATTGATGAGAGACAGGTGGCTGGCCAGGGTGTGCTGCAACAGTAGAATTGGTTCTTTGGATCTGGCACCTGTCACACAGCATAATTATTATGAGTCCCAGGCGCCCCCTCCCCCCACCCCAACTGCTGTGTATCTCAGAGCTCAGCTGAGTCCCTGGTGTGGATGTGCCTCAGTTTGTCCCACAGCTCACCCACTGAGGAACATTTGGGTTGTTCCTGGTCTCAAGCTATATATATATATATACTCTATAAAAGCGAAATAGTAAAATTGACCATTTCTTTGGGACGCCCAACAGCCAATCAGAGCAATGGTATGCAAATTAGCCCAGCCAAGATGGCGGAAGCTCACCCAAACACTGGGTCCAATGGAGCGATGGCGCCAGTGAACCCACAGGCAGAGGCCTGGCCTCCGCCTGTGCGTTTGCCGGGCGGTGGGTTCCGGGCAGTGGTGGCTGGCTGCAGGGCGGGCGGAAGCCAGGCCCCTGGCCCTGTAGCCGGGGCTGGGAATGAAGCGATCGCTCAGGCGAATGCACAGGGGGAGGCCTGGCCTCCGCCTGCGCATTTGCTGGTGGTCGGTTCCGGGCAGTGGCGGCTGGCTGCATGGCGGGGTGGAAGCCAGGCCCCTGGCCCTGCAGCCAGGCTTGGGAATGGAGCTATCGTGGGCCCACACGACCTCGGAGGCTCATCGGCAGCTGCTTGCCCGCCTGGATCCAACCTTGTGGCCTGCTCTGGGTGTGCGGGAGCTTCTGTGGCCCATGGCGGAGCCTACTATGCAGGTTGGCCACAGATGTTCCCTTTGTTGTATGTGTTTTTCCCATTGACCCCTTCCACCTCATATCCAAACCCCCAGACCTTTCCCCCTCTATGTCTATGTCCATAGGTTATCTCTTAACATTTCTGTTTTCTTTCCAATCTCTAAATTTTATTTTCTAAGTTGTGTACTATGATAGTCTTATCTAATTTTCTCTTAGCACAATCTTTTTTTCCCTTTGTAGTACCATTATTCCAAAACACCCACCTAGCAAAACCATACCATTGATTACTGGGTAATGCTATCATTTAATTTCTTTCTTTTTATGCTCAGGTTACTGAAAGCTACTGAG